>JACEFZ010004934.1:25000-110000 GCA_014155875.1 Cepaea nemoralis | reverse complement strand
GGGAGAATTTGGAGTAGAAATATTCACCAAAATGTTGAATGATATTTACAATAGTGGATATTCACGTAGTGATATTCTTAAATCTGTATTTATAGCTGTACCAAAAAGACCAGGAGCAGTTGAATATAAAGATTTTCATACAATAAACCTCATTAACCATGTGTCTAAGCTTCTACTCAGAATTATAATGAGAAGAACAAAACAGAAAATAAAAATGGAAATTGGTGGAGAACAGTATGGATTTGTGGAAAGAAAAGGTACAAATAATATACACATTACCAACACTAACAGAAAGACATATATTTGTGCTTTATAGATTATACCAACGCATTTGATAAAGTAAAATATGATGAACTGATTAAAATGTTGGAAGGTTTCAACATTTGTGAGAAAGACCTCAGAATAAAAAGAATATTAACTGGGAAGTAAAGAAGGCAGTTATGAACAAATAAAGCTAGGAGTACAACAGGAATGTGTTTTGTCACTGGATCCCTTCTCTCTCTACAAAGAAAAGTCAGGAAAAGTAATTGGAGGATCTCTCTCTCTCTCTCTCTCTCTCTCTCTCTCTCTCTCTCTCTCTCTCTCTCTCTCTCTCTCTCTCTCTCTCTCTCTCTGTGTGCGTGTGTGTATGTGGGTGGGGTGGGGGGGGGGGGGGGGGGGGTATGTGTGTGTGTGTTTGTTTTGGTGTACATATGTGTGTAGGTGTGTGTGTATATGTATGTGTGTGTGTAACATATATATATATATATATATATATATATATATATATATATATATATATATATATATATATATATATATGGGTGTGTGTAAAGGGGGGAATGTCATTTTGGAAAGGAGGGAATGACATTCTGAACGTCGAACATATGGTGAGGGGGGTGCATGGGCCAAAAAAAGTTGAGAACCACTGCTCTAGAGGATAGTAATGACAATTTATTTATCTGTGTTATCCAGGAGGGCACAACACCACTGATTTTAGCTGCAGCAAATAACCATTTAGATTGTGTGAAACATCTGCTAGAACATGGTGCAGACCCAAACGCTAGAAGACTGGTAAGTATTTATAAAACATTGTTCAAGTTTCTTTTCCAAAATTAAAGTGTATCAATCAATCAATCATGTGCCATGCCGGAAAACGTGGGCAGTCATGACTCGCCATTTCACTCGATTACCAGAGTCGTGGATTAGCTCAGTGTTCCTGTCTTGGCCATGCCATGTGGCCAAGTCATCCAGGTATTTACTTCTCGGTCTTCCCTTTGGTCTGTTCCCTTTGTTCTCCAATTCATTTCTTCTCAAAACATGTCCAAAATATTTTGACTGTCTACGTCTAATTTCTCTAATCAATTTACGATTTTCATTTGTCTCCTGTAGTACTTGTTCATTGGTTTTTCTGTCTGTCCATGGTATTTTTTGCATTCTCCTCAGAAACCACATTTCTGCAGCCATCAGATGTTTTTCAGCTTGACTGCTCATTGTCAAAGTTTCACATCCATACAAAAGAACAGGCTCTATATAGCACCTCAACACTCTTTTTCTTGTTTCAATTGACATCTTTTTATTGGTCAGTATGTTTTTCATCTTGCTAAAGTGTATATATTTATTTATATATTTATGTGCTTGTAATATTAATTTCACTATAATTTCATATTCTTCAATGTTTGTATCTTAAGAGTAGCCATATTTAAGTTCAGTATCATACAATTACATCTGGCTACAATAACATCTGGCTTGAAACAAGGTGATGCACTATCTCCGCTACTCTTCAATCTGGCTCTAGAGAAAGTTGTAAGAAAGATAAAGGAGGAATGTGATATTGGAGGAACATCCAAGCTGCTTGGTTATGCAGATGACATAGATATTATTGGGGGAAATGAACAAAAGACATTGGAAATATTGACTCACTTAAAGGAAAAAGCCCAACAGATGAGGCTGGTTATCAACCAAGATAAGACAGAATATATGGTAATTTCAAGAGAAAGAATGACTAAAACCTCTGGCCACATACAAATAGATAATATGACCATTAAAAGAACAGAAACATACAAATACCTGGGTACAATCTTCAACTGCTCCAACATCATAAGGGAAGAAATACAAACTAGAATCAATTCTGGAAATAAGATATACTATGCACTACAACATCTACTAAAATCAAATGCGCTATCTCGTAACACCAAAATCACAATATACAAAACACTGATCAGACCAGTTGTGCTGTATGGCTCTGAAACCTGGAGTACAACGAAAGGAGACGAAGCCTTGTTACAAACCTTTGAGAACAAAGTTTTAAGACACATCTTTGGACCCATTAGGGATACACAAAGTGGAGAGTGGAAAAGAAGAAGTAACAAAGACATTTATGATCTGTTTAAGTCCCCGCTAATCACTGGTATCATGAAGGCTAATAGACTACAATGGCTGGGGCATATAGAAAGAATGGAAGACAATAGGGAAACAAAACTCGCTTACACTCAGGAAATAAATGACCGTAGACCCCGAGGTAGACCAAGAAGACGGTGGAGAGATAATATATATACAGACCTACAAGTACTTGGAATCAACGACTGGCAAGAGAAGGTCAACCAGAAAGACGAATGGAGATGGATTGTATCTGCAGCACAGAACCTCAATGGCTTGGAACGCTGAAGAAGAAGAAGAAGAAGAAGAAGAAGAAGAAGAAGAAGAAGAAGAAGAAGAAGAAGAAGAAGAAGAAGAAGAAGAAGAAGAAGAAGAAGAAGAAGAAGAAGAAGAAGAAGAAGAAGAAGAAGATCATACAATTACAAACAGTTTGTCATTGCAATCATATTTTCACAAATGTGCATACTTGCAGACAAATGAAGTTAACAGTTTTCAATGACCAGCTTTATATCACTGACTGTTGTCATTGTTGCACACAAATGATATCATTGTGCACTAGAGACTCAAACTTCTCAAGAATGTGTCAGGGTGTTTGAAAGCTACCTATTGCTGCACTACACTAGTTGAACAAATGCCTGATTCTCCTCTCTTATGTTCTCTAATGCATGTTCCAGGCTTGATTGTCTATTCATTAATGACCATTCTTGCATATAGGCAGGGGAGTGATAGGGAGAAAATAGCCCAGGAGTTACAGGCGACAGTAGACAAAGTGATTGACTGGTGCACTGAAATGGGTGCTGTCATCCACCCGGAAAAGGCTGCTGTTTTGTGGTGCTCTCTGGACAACAGGATTGTGACAGCTGATGTTCCAAGCCTCACGATAGATGGTGGAAGCGTCAACATAGAGAACAAACTGAAGTATCTGGGAATCACATTTGACAGGAGCCTGTCCTTCAAGGATCATGTGGAGATGGTCGTGACAAGATCTCAAAAGGGACTCAACGCACTGAAAACTATGGCTGCAATGGACATAGAGCAGAGAATGCTTTTCAGACTATACCAGCACTTGATCCTCTCAGCGACTGATTATTGACTAGGACTGCTCACTGTCTCAAAGAGTCAGCTGGTGACATTGGAGTGCATATAGAACGAAGCTATGCAGGTCATTTTGGGATGCACCAGAGACACCCCAGTAGTGTGTATGCGGTACATCCTTGGTTTGCCGACTGTTGCTGGTAGGCTCAAAGTGATGCAGGCGAAGGCATACCTCAGAGTAGCTGCTGACACAGATCACCCGTTGCATGAGGCGCTGAATGCAGTTAAGGGCCAGCGACTGATAAGAGGGAAATCATGGATGGCTCAGGAGGAGGATACGATCAGACAGGTGTGCCCCTTGGAGAACATTAGGCGAGGAGAGGAGTGGGTCAGAGTGCCAGCGGAGCAGTCAGACTTGTGCAGAGTTATAATCACATTGAGCCGGGAGTGCAGGGAGTGGCCAGCAGGGGCCACGGAAGTGGAAATCCAACAACTAATTCAGGATAATGCTCGCCCGGGTGATGAGATTATCTACACAGATGGTTCGGTGTTGAGAGGTAGTAGAAGTGCCTGGGGTTTCTTGGCAAAGGCTAATGGTCGACGTTTGGTGCAGGAGAGCCTGGCATATGATACCACAACATCTAGCTTAAGAATGGAGGTGGAGGCAGTCAGTGCAGCTTTCCACTGGATGGAGAATACGATACACACACACATCGTGATTGTAACTGACTCAGAAAGCATGCTGAGTAGGGTGAGGACTGGCAAGCTTCGTGCCGAGTGGCTTGCTTCGCTTCGGAAGTCACGGGTGGCAAGCATCGTCTTGATATTTTCTCCGGGGCATACTGGTGTGTTGGGGAATGAATAGGCAGACAGATTGGCTGGCTCTGCAAAACTTGGTGGAGTATTGATGCATGATAAGGCAAACGTGGTTGCGGCCTTGTGGGAGCACTTGCACACCTCAGAGGAGCAAATGGATCACCATGGTCTGGCAAGAATGCGACAGCCTGGAGTGATGAGGGGATCTGGCCAAGGCTCGATGCTTAGAGGAAAGGTTAGACGCACATATAATCAGATTGCTACTGGTACTATTGGGGTTGCAACTCTTCGCTGGCTTCTGAGGATGGGGACGGAGCGCTTATGGGAATGCCCCGAATGCTGTGATGTCGGTTCCTAAATCAATCAATCAATCAATCAATTATTAATGACCAAAGCAGCAAGCGGTTAAGGATGGAATTCAGCTTTGATCCATTATTCATTTGGATAATGCCCAACATGGGTGCTTGGAAGCCAAACAATCTGTTGTTTTTTTACAAAAGACAAATGTATGACTAAAATTTCTTTGTTTTCTTCTCCTTCCTCTTCTTCTTCTTTGTTGACATTTGGACTTCAATATAAATATATATATTACCAAAGCAATAATTCCACTTTAGTTTTTTAGGGAAATCTGGAAGATTACAACCATGCATGCAAATTCATCCATGTTTAACCTTCTAGGTTGCAAGTCTGATACAATAACCACTTTAAGTATATATGATCAGTCAGTCGTGGACATGCAGCAAGGACTACTACTATCTCCATGCTCCTGTTGTAGGATGTTGTCTCATATGCTGCACTTTGCTGTGCAACATTATTACATGGCACCTTGGATGTGCAACATTATTACATGGCACCTTGGATGTGCAACATTATTACATGGCACCTTGGTTGTGCAACATTATTACATGGCACCTTGGATGTGCAACATTATTACATGGCACCTTGGAAGTACAACATTAATACATGGCACCTTGGATATGCAACATTATTACATGGAACCTTGGATGTGCAACATTATTACATGGCACCTTGGAAGTACAACATTATTACATGGCACCTTGGATGTACAACATTATTACATGGAACATTGGATGTGCAACATTACTACATGGCACCTTGGATATCCAACATTATTACATGGCACTGTGGATATGCAACATTATTACATGGCACCTTGGATGTGCAACATTATTACATGGCACCTTGGATGTGCAATATTATTACATGGCACCTTGGAAGTACAACATTAATACATGGCACCTTGGATGTGCAACATTATTACATGGCTCCGTGGATGTGCAACATTATTACATGGCACCTTGGATATGCAACATTATTACATGGCACCTTGGATGTGCACCATTATTACATGGCACCTTGGATGTGCAACATTATTACATGGCACCTTGGATGTGCAACATTATTACATGGCACCTTGGAAGTACAACATTATTACATGGCACCTTGGAAGTACAACATTAATACATGGCACCTTGGTTGTGCAACATTATTACATGGCACCTTGGAAGTACAACATTAATACATGGCACCTTGGATGTGCAACATTACTACATGGCACCTTGGATGTGCAACATTACTACGTGGCACCTTGGATGTGCAACATTAATACATGGTACCTTGGATGTGCAACATTATTACATGGCACCTTGGATGTGCAACATTAATACATGGCACCTTGGATGTGCAACATTATTACATGGCACCTTGGATGTGCAACATTACTACATGACACCTTGGATGTGCAACATTAATACATGGCACCTTGGATGTGCAACATTAATACATGGCACCTTGGATATGCAACATTATTACATGGCACATTGGAAGTACAACATTATTACATGGCACCTTGGATGTGCAACATTATTACATGGCACCTTGGATGTGCAACATTATTACATGGCACCTTGGATGTGCAGCATTATTACATGGCACCTTGGATGTGCAACATTATTACATGGCACCTTGGAAGTACAACATTATTACATGGCACCTTGGAAGTATAACATTATTACATGGCACCTTGGATGTGCAACATTATTACATGGCACCTTGGATGTGCAACATTATTACATGGCACCTTGGATGTGCAACATTATTACATGGCACCTTGGAAGTATAACATTATTACATGGCACCTTGGATGTGCAATATTATTACATGGCACCTTGGATGTGCAACATTATTACATGGCACCTTGGATGTGCAACATTATTACATGGCACCTTGGGTGTGCAACATTATTACATGGCACCTTGGAAGTATAACATTATTACATGGCTCCTTGGAAGTATAACATTATTACATGGCAACTTGGATGTGCAACATTATTACATGGCACCTTGGATGTGCAACATTATTGCATGGCACTTTGGGTGTGCAACATTATTACATGGCACCTTGAAAGTACAACATTAATACATGGCACCTTGGATGTGCAACATTATTACATGGAACCTTGGAAGTACAACATTAATACATGGCACCTTGGAAGTACAACATTAATACATGGCACCTTGGATGTACAACATTATTACATGGAACCTTGGATGTGCAACATTATTACATGGCACCTTGGATATGCAACATTATTACATGGCACCTTGGATGTGCAACATTATTACATGGCACCTTGGATGTGCAACATTATTGCATGGCACTTTGGATGTGCAACATTATTACATGGCACCTTGGATGTGCAACATTATTACATGGCACCTTGGATGTGCAACATTATTACATGGCACCTTGGAAGTACAACATTATTACATGGCACCTTGGAAGTATAACATTATTACATGGCACCTTAGATGTGCAACATTATTACATGGCACCTTGGATGTGCAACATTATTACATGGCACCTTGGATGTGCAACATTACTACATGGCACCTTGGAAGTATAACATTATTACATGGCACCTTGGATGTGCAATATTATTACATGGCACCTTGGATGTGCAACATTATTACATGGCACCTTGGATGTGCAACATTATTACATGGCACCTTGGGTGTGCAACATTATTACATGGCACCTTGGAAGTATAACATTATTACATGGCTCCTTGGAAGTATAACATTATTACATGGCAACTTGGATGTGCAACATTATTACATGGCACCTTGGATGTGCAACATTATTGCATGGCACTTTGGGTGTGCAACATTATTACATGGCACCTTGAAAGTACAACATTAATACATGGCACCTTGGATGTGCAACATTATTACATGGAACCTTGGAAGTACAACATTAATACATGGCACCTTGGAAGTACAACATTAATACATGGCACCTTGGATGTACAACATTATTACATGGAATATTGGATGTGCAACATTATTACATGGCACCTTGGATATGCAACATTATTACATGGCACCTTGGATGTGCAACATTATTACATGGCACCTTGGATGTGCAACATTATTGCATGGCACTTTGGATGTGCAACATTATTACATGGCACCTTGGATGTGCAACATTATTACATGGCACCTTGGATGTGCAACATTATTACATGGCACCTTGGATGTGCAACATTATTATATGGCACCTTGGATGTGCAACATTATTACATGGCACCTTGGAAGTATAACATTACTACATGGCACCTTGGATGTGCAACATTATTACATGGCACCTTGGAAGTACAACATTACTACGTGGCACCTTGGATGTGCAACATTATTACATGGCACCTTGGATGTGCAACATTATTACATGGCACCTTGGGTGTGCAACATTATTACATGGCACCTTGGAAGTATAACATTATTACATGGCTCCTTGGAAGTATAACATTATTACATGGCAACTTGGATGTGCAACATTATTACATGGCACCTTGGATGTGCAACATTATTGCATGGCACTTTGGGTGTGCAACATTATTACATGGCACCTTGAAAGTACAACATTAATACATGGCACCTTGGATGTGCAACATTATTACATGGAACCTTGGAAGTACAACATTAATACATGGCACCTTGGAAGTACAACATTAATACATGGCACCTTGGATGTACAACATTATTACATGGAACCTTGGATGTGCAACATTATTACATGGCACCTTGGATATGCAACATTATTACATGGCACCTTGGATGTGCAACATTATTACATGGCACCTTGGATGTGCAACATTATTGCATGGCACTTTGGATGTGCAACATTATTGCATGGCACTTTGGATGTGCAACATTATTACATGGCACCTTGGATGTGCAACATTATTACATGGCACCTTGGATGTGCAACATTATTACATGGCACCTTGGATGTGCAACATTATTATATGGCACCTTGGAAGTATAACATTACTACATGGCACCTTGGATGTGCAACATTATTACATGGCACCTTGGAAGTACAACATTATTACATGGCACCTTGGATGTGCAACATTATTACATGGCACCTTGGATGTGCAACATTATTATATGGCACCTTGGGTGTGCAACATTATTACATGGCACCTTGGATGTGCAACATTATTACATGGCACCTTGGGTGTGCAACATTATTACATGGCACCTTGGATGTGCAACATTACTACATGGCACCTTGGATGTGCAACATTATTACATGGCACATTGGATGTGCAACATTATTATATGGCACCTTGGATGTGCAACATTATTACATGGCACCTTGGATGTGCAACATTATTATATGGCACCTTGGGTGTGCAACATTATTACATGGCACCTTGGAAGTACAACATTATTACATGGCACCTTGGATGTGCAACATTATTACATGGCACCTTGGATGTGCAACATTATTACATGGCACCTTGGATGTGCAACATTATTACATGGCACCTTGGATGTGCAACATTATTATATGGCACCTTGGGTGTGCAACATTATTACATGGCACCTTGGATGTGCAACATTATTACATGGCACCTTGGGTGTGCAACATTATTACATGGCACCTTGGATGTGCAACATTACTACATGGCACCTTGGATGTGCAACATTATTACATGGCACATTGGATGTGCAACATTATTATATGGCACCTTGGATGTGCAACATTATTACATGGCACCTTGGATGTGCAACATTATTATATGGCACCTTGGGTGTGCAACATTATTACATGGCACCTTGGAAGTACAACATTATTACATGGCACCTTGGATGTGCAACATTATTACATGGCACCTTGGATGTGCAACATTATTACATGGCACCTTGGAAGTACAACATTATTACATGGCACCTTGGATATGCAACATTATTACATGGCACCTTGGAAGTATAACATTATTACATGGCACCTTGGATGTGCAACATTATTACATGGCACCTTGGAAGTACAACATTATTACATGGCACCTTGGATATGCAACATTATTACATGGCACCTTGGATGTGCAACATTATTACATGGCACCTTGGAAGAATAACATTATTACATGGCACTTTGGAAGTATAACATTATTACATGGCACCTTGGGTGTGCAACATTATTACATGGCACCTTGGATGTGCAATATTATTACATGGCACCTTGGATGTGCAACATTATTACATGGCACCTTGGAAGTATAACATTATTACATGGCACCTTGGAAGTATAACATTATTACATGGCACATTGGGTGTGCAACATTATAACATGGCACCTTGGGTGTGCAACATTATTACATGGCACCTTGGGTGTGCAACATTATTACATGGCACCTTGGAAGTACAACATTATTACATGGCACCTTGGATGTGCAACATTATTACATGGCACCTTGGATGTGCAACATTATTATATGGCACCTTGGGTGTGCAACATTATTACATGGCACCTTGGATGTGCAACATTATTACATGGCACCTTGGGTGTGCAACATTATTACATGGCACCTTGGATGTGCAACATTACTACATGGCACCTTGGATGTGCAACATTATTACATGGCACATTGGATGTGCAACATTATTATATGGCACCTTGGATGTGCAACATTATTACATGGCACCTTGGATGTGCAACATTATTATATGGCACCTTGGGTGTGCAACATTATTACATGGCACCTTGGAAGTACAACATTATTACATGGCACCTTGGATGTGCAACATTATTACATGGCACCTTGGATGTGCAACATTATTACATGGCACCTTGGAAGTACAACATTATTACATGGCACCTTGGATATGCAACATTATTACATGGCACCTTGGAAGTATAACATTATTACATGGCACCTTGGATGTGCAACATTATTACATGGCACCTTGGAAGTACAACATTATTACATGGCACCTTGGATATGCAACATTATTACATGGCACCTTGGATGTGCAACATTATTACATGGCACCTTGGAAGAATAACATTATTACATGGCACTTTGGAAGTATAACATTATTACATGGCACCTTGGGTGTGCAACATTATTACATGGCACCTTGGATGTGCAATATTATTACATGGCACCTTGGATGTGCAACATTATTACATGGCACCTTGGAAGTATAACATTATTACATGGCACCTTGGAAGTATAACATTATTACATGGCACCTTGGGTGTGCAACATTATAACATGGCACCTTGGGTGTGCAACATTATTACATGGCACCTTGGGTGTGCAACATTATTACATGGCACCTTGGATGCGAGCCCCAGCTTGTCTTCTAGCCACCATTACAATTGGCAACCATGTGGCAGTACACCTTATTATGTTTTTTTCCCTCCATTGTTTAATATTTCAGTGATTGCATTTCCATTCTGTGTTTCTGGGTTGCAATATGACAATCATATGCTGCCTGCCATTTATGTCACAAAGGATTGGTCATAATTGCAAATGCTGCTCAGACAGTTCTGATAACTGTGTGAGAAACAGTTTGTAATCTATGAAAGAAGGAAGAGTAACTTTGACAGAATAATTTTCAGTTTGAAAAAATTTGAATCTTTAATTTATTTAACAATCGCCAAAACTTTCAGAATCAGCTAAGATAAAAGATTTGGTGACAAGTAAAATTCAAAGTCTGAAATGACCTTTTATTAGCTCAAAAAATGTGCCATGTAAAAGTTAATTCTGGCATGACATATGAATACTTAAGTGAATGCATTTTGTGTAGAAGTCAAGTGTTTTCTTTCTTTCCCCTTCATTTTCTCAAATCCATCCATCCATCATGTGCCATGCCGGTAAGCGTGGGCGGTCATGTTCTGCCATCTCACTCGATCACCAGAGTCGTGGATCAGCTCCGTGTTTCTGTCTCGACCATGCCACAAGGCCAAGCCATCCAGGTACTTGCTTCTAGGTCTCAAATGCCCATGTTTAAAATATCTAATGACTTGTTTAAAACTATTCATGATTACAATCATCATGTAGCAGGCCTTTACAGAACATTGTTCTCATCACAACCCACCAGAAAAATTCTCAATCCTTCACCAGTTCTCCTGCCTCATGAGTTTTCTTGTCTATCATATCTTTATTGTTGTGTGTCCACCATCATGTTAGATGATCCCTGTCTCTTCTTCCAGGAACCATGCCTTCTATTACTGTTCTTTCTAAACCACCATGATTTTTTTAAGAAAACACTACAGTAATGACATGTTACTAAACTATCAATAATATTCATTCATTCATTCATTCATTCAGTAGCATGTCCTTTGCAGAACCTCGCTCCCATAACAACCTTCAGGAAAACTTCTCGATCATAAGCAAGATGTCCTGCGTCCAATACACCCATCTGATAATAATAATAATATATAATATAGCAATGAAATATGACTAAACTATGAGGGGATTTCAAATGAAAACCTTAATACTGTCATGGAAATTACAATAACCATGTCATTGTCTTGTAACCTGTCAATATTGTTGTTACGGATGTCAAAAGTATTGAGCACTTGACATCATGGTGCAGATGAACACAGTGGCTTCATAAGAACAGTTTAAAAATGACCATCCCACTATTGACATGCACCAAAGAGGAGCAGCATTCTGTTATCCATTGTTTTTTTTTTTTTATCAGTGAAGGGATGGAACCTATAGAAATTCATCTGTGAATGAAGGTCCAGTATGGCGATGCATGTCTGTCAGTCCAACAAGTGTATGAGTGGAGTAGGAAGTTTCAAAATGGTGTGACTTCTGTGACAGGCTGTTTATGACCAGGTCAGGAACACCGAGTAGTGACCCGAGAGTGGTTACACTCACGACCAAGAGAATTTTTTTCTACAGGAATCCTAGAACTTTATTGGCACTGGAGGACTTGCATTGAGCGCAGCGATGACTACATTGAAAAATGCTATATTTATTCTTTACTTTTCAGAATATATTCACCCAAAAAAAGAAAAAGAAAATTAAGAATTTCATTTGAAGCCCCATCTTATAAATAATATAGCAATGAAATATGGCTAAACTATAAACAATACAACAATAAAATATGTTTGAATCTCCATCGAGGCAGGAATTTTCTTCACTGATCTAGGCACCCTGTCTAAAATGGATAATAGAATATATTCTGGAAAACAAAGGCTGTCAGTTTGATGTAAACCACAGCACCCAGGAAATCAATACTTGCATGAAAGCCAAAATAACACTTCATATGGAACAAAGCAACAGCTGCTGATGAACTTGCATGTATCAATACATGACATAGAACCAATAGTTTTTTGTATTGATAAGTTAAAGTAATTGTTTTACCTGTATAGGACGGGGAAACTGGACTGTCAATTGTTCTATATAATACGGCTTGCACCATATGCCCAAAGCCTATAAGTCAGGTGAAAGGAAATGTTACTATATTAATCATAGTTAGAGAGCTTGCATGTTGCACACACAAGATCTGTTTTGTTTACCAGATGCACACTACATGATCTATTTTGTTTACAAGACACACACCACATGCATTAAACTGATTGTTTTCTTTTCTTGCAGACTGGAACATGTGCCTTGTTTTTTGCCTCACAAGGTGGATTCTTAGACATCGTTAAGATTATGTTAGAACATAATGCAGACGTGGATCTTGCTAGTTATGTATGTATTATCTAAATATAGAAGTTGTGTTTTTTTTAAACGTTTATTTTTATATTGACACCAATATGAAATTATGACATTCAAATTTACATCATTTTTAATGCACACTTAACTGTTTTCCCAAAATTGAAATAAACTAATAAAGATAAGGGTGACCACATCTGCAAAACATCTGATGGCAGTGGAAATGTGGTTTCTGAGGAAAATACAAAGAATACCATGGACAGACAGAAAAACCAACGAACAAGTCCTTCAAGAAACAAATGAAGATTGTAAACTGATTAGAGACATTGTAAACTGATGTAGACAGTCAAAATTTTTTGGACGCATTATGAGAAGAAAGAAATTGGAGAACTTGGTGACAACTGGCAAGATCGAAGGGAAGAGTCCAAGGGGAAGACCAAGAAGTAAACACCTGGATGGCTTGGCCACATGGCATGGTCAAGACAGAAACATGGAGCTGATCCACGACTCTGGTGATCGAGTGAGATGGCAAAACATGACCGCCCATGCTTACCAGCATGGCACATGATGGATGGATGGATGCTAACCTAACCACATCAAATACTGATGGCAAATTATATCCATATTATATTATAAAATGAGCAACAGTTCCATTTTTAATCATCTTTCCTTTCAGTTCAGCTGGATCATCCCCACACATGTATTTTTTCAATATAGTATGACTGTCAAAAAAAACACATGGACAGTAAATATTTGAAACTGGTACATACTGCAATAGAAGTGATTAATACACGAAGGGCGTTCAGAAAGCAATACACCATATTGTTTTTCTCAGGAGCTGTTTATTCAAAAAGCATGAAATTTATATACAATATACATGGAAATGTCATGCAAACATTGGTATTATTCAACATAATCCCCATCACCTTATACGTCTTTATGCCAGCGCGGAACAAGTGCATGTATTCCTTGCCCATACCAGATTTTGTCTTGATCATGTAGCCATTTCTTCACTGCATGAATCACTCCTTCATCATCTTCAAACCGTCTCCCATGGAGTGCATCTTTAAGTGGATCAAATGGATGAAAATCAGAGGGTGCCAAATCAAGACTATAGGGTGGATGGCGTAGTACAGTCTAACCCAATTTGGTGATTGTTTCCTACGCTGCCAGACTTGTATGAGGGCGCACATTGTCGTCAAGGAGAAGCAGGTCTGTGGGATTCTTGTGCATCCGAACTCTCTGAAAACGTTGATTGAGTTTTTTTAATGTCTTAATGTAAGCTTACAAATTGATTGTCTCTCCTCTTGGCATAACATCCACAACAATCACACCTTCAATGTCCCACAAGACAGTGATCATGACCTTTCAAGCTGAAGGAGTTGTCTTGGATTTCTTTCTGCGTGGTGATTGTGGATGATGCCACTTCATTGATTGTTTTTTAGTCTCAGTTTCAATGTGATGTACCAAGGTTTCATCACCTGTAACGATCTTAGCCAAACAGTTCTCTCCATCAGCATTGAAACGCTCCAAGAATTCAGAAGAAATTGCTTTCCTTTGCAATCGGTGGTCATTTGTGAGGACTTCGAGGAACCCATTTTGAGCTGTATTTGCACTATCATTGCTTACTGACAGCTGTAAGGCCAATTGTTGAGTAGTGATTCACCTATCATTAAGAATAATGCCCTCAGCGCATTTCAATATTTCTGCATTGATGGCTGTGGCAGGACATCCACAGCGTGGCCAATCAAGCAGCTCTATGTCTCCACTTCCTGATTCTTTGATTCTCTGAACCCAATGACTGACTGTACTCCTGTCAACTGCAAAACTTCCATACACATCACATAGATGCTTGTGAATGTTCACAACAGTTTCCTTCTCTGCAATGAGAAATTCTATCACAATTTGGTGCTTATAACGCAAGTTGCTAACATGCTCCATTTCAATGGTTTATGACAGCCATCATATTTGACTGGTTGAGTTGTGATTTGGTGCACACAGTAGGCATATGCCATATTTGAAGTGTGCAAAATTTCATGCTTTTATCTTTATTATTAGCTGAGAAAAATGATGTTGTATATTACTTAATGTACAACTCTTGTAGTATAAACTGTCAAAAACAGACAGCAAGTGTTTCTTTTGCCTGCCATTAATTTGATAACTTTATTACAGCCATCATGTCTGCGGAGTACTTCATGAATGAGATGAGTCTGAAAGAAGAACAGGAATGAGACAAGAATGCCTTTTGTCACCTTTAATCCTCTTACAGACTTCATTGAGCACCTTGCTGCCCCATCCCATACCCAGAATCACAGGCTTAAAATAAACTAGAAAGCTTCTTGAGAGGTCACAAAAGCTAAGTTTGAAAATGAAAATGGATAGAGACAAAGATATTAAAAATAAACAGACAAAGAGAGATCTGATTACTCTTGTTGAAATCCCATTTAACAATTGTGAAATCTTACATAATACATAAATGCATGCAGAAAACAGTGAAGACAACCTGATAAAAAATGAGAGAGACAGAGAGAGACAGAGAGAGAGAGAGAGAGAGAGAGAGAGAGAGAGAGAGAGAGAGAGAGATCAAAACAAGAAAATAAAAGGCAATAGAAGCTTTCATAAATCAGGAGCCTTGGAATGTGATCAACATCGAACAATTAGTATAATGAGTCACATCACGAAGATTTTGCTAAGAATTATCATGCAAAGAGTTAGGAGGAAAATACAACCTGAAATAGGAGAAGAACAATGTGGGTTTGTAGTAGGCAAGGGTACAGGAAATGCTGTGTATATACTGAGAACCGTAATCGAACGTTCTATAGAAGTAAACAAAGATCTACACCTTTGCTTTATTGACTACACAAAGGCTTTTGATAAAGTGAGACATGTCAACATGATAAGGATGCTTGAAGATCTACAAATTGATGGGAAAGACCTTAGACTTGTAAAAAACATATATTGGAAACAACAAGCTGCCATAAGAGTTGATAATGAAGTAAGCCAATATCAGCCTATTAAGAGAGGTGTGAGACAGAGATGTGTAATGTCTCCAGATCTGTTTTCCCTGTACAGTGAAAATATTTTCTGAAATATTGAAAATATGGAAGGAATCAGCATTGGGGGACGTTGCATCAATAACATTAGATATGCAGATGATACAGTCTTGATTGCAGACAATGAACAGGACCTGCAAAATTTAGTAGATGCGGTTGTTACACACAATGAACAACAAGGGTTAGAATTAAATTGTAAAAAGACACAGATTATGGTCGTCACTAGGAAGAACGAAATACCACAGTGTAATATACAAGTAAATGGGAATATTCTTCAACAAGTGAATAGGTTGAAACACCCTGGTCCTCCAGGTTGGGGGTTGAAGCGTGGGGTTAACATCCCCACATTTGTAAAAACCCCTCTTTGTTACGAAACAAATACATGAGCCTCGATATCGGACTGACTTATCTGGACAACGACCTTGGAACGTTAAAGGACTTTTGAGATTTGGAACATGGAATGTACGGACACTATATCGAGCTGGAGCGGCCGAAGAACTAACCCGGGAGCTGGGTGAATATCAAATGGATATAACAGCAATTCAAGAAATAAGGTGGCCAGGAGAGGGTACTATAGAGCAAAATGGAATGATTATAATATATGGAGGAAACACCCAAAATAAACATGAATTAGGAACAGGATTTGTCATAAAAAAAGAGTTATGGGGGAACGTTTTAAACTTTAAAGCTTTTAATGACAGGATTAGTAAATTACGAATAAAAGGTAAATGGAAAAATATAACGATGATTAATGTACATGCACCCACTGAAGAGAAAGAAGATGATATTAAAGAAGACTTTTATAATGATCTGGAAGATGTCATAGAAGAAACCCCCAAACAGGACATCCTGATTGTGCTGGGAGACTTCAATGCAAAAATAGGTAAAGAGCAAACTAATAGAAAAGTGGCTGGTATGGAAAGCCTACATACAACTTCAAATGATAATGGGTGGAGAGTCATCAACCTGGCAGAAGCCAAAGGACTGCAGATTAGCAGTACCAGACTACAAAGAAAGGATATACACAAACAAACTTGGAAATCATGTGACAAGAGAACCTATAATCAAATAGATCACATTTTAATTAACAACAGAAATGCATCAAACATACAGCAAGTCAGAAGTTATAGAGGAGCTGAGTGCCACAGTGACCACTTCCTCGTTGGAGCAAAATTTAAAATAAAACTTAAGAGAACTTTCTATACTAAATTACAAAGATTACACCCAACATATAACAGAGAAAAACTGCAAGACATTACAGTCAAAGAGAAATTTACAGATGAAATAAAATGTAAACTTGAAACTCTGCAAAACCCTTTGGAGGAAAGCGTTGACCAAACTTGGTTTAACATCAAGAATACAATTCAGTCTACCGCAGAAGAATGTCTCGGTGTGTTAACCACGCATAGAAAGAACAGATGGTTCAATCAAAAATGTGAAGAAGCTGTCATTAGGAAGAAGAATGCCAGACATGTATGGTTAAATGACATCAATAACATCCAAAAGGAAGAGCATTATAGAAATGAATGTAAAGAGGCTACAAAAATAGTCAGACAGCAGAAGCGAGAATATATGAGTAATATAATCAAAGATATGGAAACTAATCACCAGAAAAATGAATCCAGAAAATTTTTTAAAGAACTGAAGTCAATGAAACGAGGGCACCAACAAAACACATATGGTTTAAAAGACAAAAATGGGAATATGATAAATACCAATGAGGAAATGTGCAACACATGGAAAGAATATTTTATTGAATTACTAAATTGTGAAGCTCCAAGTAACATTTTCCCACAGGAAGAGGTTCTAACATGCGAACCACAAATTGAAGAACCTACATTTGAAGAAATCCTATATGTAATCACACGACTTAAAAACAATAAGGCAACTGGGACTGATGGAATTGCTGCTGAATTTATAAAGGCAGGTGGCCATGCATTACATCTAAAGCTATACGAACTAATAATAAAAATCTGGAGGACAGAAGAATTACCCCATGACTGGAAAGAGTCATTATTGATACCTATCTTTAAGAAAGGAGACAAGCTCCAATGTGGAAATTATAGAGGAATATCACTACTGTCCACAAGCTATAAGATACTATCCGCAGTATTACTAAATAGACTAAAACCATATTCAGAAGACATATTAGGTGACTACCAGGCGGGTTTTAGACAAAACAGATCAACAATAGATCAGATATTTATCTTACGACAAATAGCCGAGAAAAATTGGGAATATAAAAGAGATCTCCATAACATTTTTGTGGATTTTAAAAAGGCTTATGATAGTGTCCATAGGAATAGTCTATGGAATGCTATGCAGGAATTTGGAATACCAAGGAAGTTAATCAACATGACCAGACTATGCATGGAAGATACTTATAATATAGTAACATATAAAGGCAGGAAATCAGACCCCTTCCAAATAACATCTGGCTTGAAACAGGGTGATGCACTATCGCCGCTACTCTTCAATCTGGCTCTAGAGAAAGTTGTAAGGAAGGTAAAGGAGGAATGTGATATTGGAGGAACATCCAAGCTGCTTGGTTATGCAGATGACATAGATATTATAGGGCAAAGTGAACAAAAGACATTGGAAATATTGACTCACTTAAAGGGAAAAGCCCAACAGATGGGGCTGGTTATCAACCAAGATAAGACAGAATATATGGTAATTTCAAGAGACGGAATGGCTAGAAACTCTGGCCACATACAAATAGATGATATGACCATTAAAAGAACGGAAACATACAAATACCTGGGTACAATCTTCAACTGCTCCAACATCATAAGGGAAGAAATACAAGCTAGAATCAACTCTGGAAATAAGATATACTATGCACTACAACATCTACTAAAATCAAAGGCGCTATCTCGTAACACCAAAATCACAATATACAAAACACTGATCAGACCAGTTGTGCTGTATGGCTCTGAAACCTGGAGTACAACGAAAGGAGACGAAGCCTTGTTACAAACCTTTGAGAACAAAATTTTAAGACGCATCTTTGGACCCATTAGGGATACACAAAGTGGAGAGTGGAAAAGAAGAAGTAACAAAGACATTTATGATCTGTTTAAGTCCCCGCTAATCACTGGTATCATGAAGGCTAATAGACTACAATGGCTGGGGCATATAGAAAGAATGGAAGATAATAGGGAAACAAACCTCGCTTACACTCAGGAAATAAATGATCGTAGACCCCGAGGTAGACCAAGAAGGCGGTGGAGAGATAATACATGTACAGACCTACAAGCACTTGGAATCAACGACTGGCAAGAGAAGGTCCACCAGAGAGACGAATGGAGACGGATTGTATTTGCAGCAAAGAACCTCAATGGCTCGGAACGCTAAAGAAGAAGAAGAAGAGAAGAAGAAGTGAATAGGTACAATTATCTCGGAACAGTAATAACATCTGATGGGAGATGCTTTGAAGAGATTAGAACAAGGATCGCCATGGCAAAAGTAGCCTTTAGCAAGATGAAAAACATACTGACCAATAAAAAGATGTCAATTGAAACGAGAAAAAGAGTGTTGAGATGCTACATAGAACCTGTAATTTTATATGGATGTGAAGCTTGGACAATGAGCAGCCAGGCTGAAAAACATCTGATGGCTGTAGAAATGTGGTTTCTCAGGAAAATGCAAAGAATACCATGGACAGCCAGAAAGACCAATGAACAAGTCCTTCAAGAAACAAATGAAGATCGTAAACTGATCAGAGACATTAGACGTAGACAGTCACAATTTTTTGGGCATGTTATGAGAAGAAATGATTTGGAAAACTTGGTGACAACTGGTAAGATAGAGGGGAACAGACCAAGGGGAAGACCTAGAAACAAGTACCTGGATGGCTTGGTCTTGTGGCATGGTCGAGACAGAAACACGGAACTGATCCACGACTCTGGTGATCGAATGAGATGGCAGAACATGACCGTCCACGCTTACCGGCATGGCACATGATGGATGGAGAAGCTTTCATAGGTTATAAAATGTGTGGAAATTAAGTGAAATTAAAATCAGGACCAAAGTTAGATTTTAAATCTTACTGCTATGAGGATTAGGAACATGGAGAACAACAAACACAATTTTAAAAATTACAAGAAAGTATAAACAGCTGACAGCACAGAATAGAAAGATGAATATGGTATGAAAAAATTCACCTGTTTTTAGATCACATTGAGAGTTTAATATGAAGATGAGAAAAAATTTGCACTGGTTAGGAAATTATTGAGAACACCAGCAAATATAATAACTAGAATATCTTTTGGAATCCACAAGGTCAGGTACATATAGAGTAACCCCCAAACAAACAAAACATACCAGAAACAGAAGGAGTGATGAGTATGAGAGATATAGTAAAGAGGCCACAAGAGATGTCAAAAATAAGACGGTTTAGCTTGAAATGGTTGAAGGCATATGCTTCACAGAGAGACAAAATCATCATCATCATCTTGTGCTAAGTCAATAAGTAAGGGTGGTCTTGTATTGGCCATCTCACACAAACACCAGAGTCTCATATCAAATAACATTTCCCCTCTGCTGTGTGTCCACCGTGATGAGGTAGAGGGGCTTGTGCGTCCCAATGACCCCAAGAGCTATGCCGACGGTAGCACAGCTACTGGTAGGGCCACCCATGTCGGACAGGTCAAGGGAGAGGGACCAGACGAAGAGACACACAAACCTGCTGCCTTGTAGGTAGACTGGGGACAGTCAAAGGCTAGGGAAAGCACCCCAAATACATGCTTGTCGAAATCGGATGTACTGAGCCACAGGCTTGACAAAGCAGTGCAACGTGAAACCTGCTGCCTTGTAGGTAGACTGGGGACAGTCAAAGGCTAGGGAAAGCATCCCGAATAAATGCTTGTCGAAATCGGATGTACTGAGCCACAGGCTTGACAAAGCAGTGCAACGTAACCTAATTCATGATGTCACAAATCAAAATTAATCGATATGGTGCTAATCCCGTGAAGTCCCATCAGGCGGTGATAGTGCCGGGCCCCCTGCCTCGAGGGGGTCCACCCATGACTACTGGTGGTCACCTTCCCCTGTGCTGTGGAGTCAAGGCACAGAGGAGTAGGTTAAGAGCTATTGACCAAATACCCCGGACACTCAACATACTACAGTGGAATGCCGAAGGAGTTTACAAGAAGAAAGACTCCCTAGCACAGCGTCTTCATAAAGATAGAATAGATGTGGCATGCATTCAAGAGACACACCTCAACGCCAATCACAAATTCTCAGTCAGAGGATATCAGGCCACACGTTTCGACCGCGAAGGACACAAAGGAGGAGTTCTAATACTTACACGAAATACAATACCTTGCAGCGAAGTATCTGTGATCTCTGACAACCAAACGGAAATTATAGGTGTTGATATAATGATAAAGGACGTGAAAATAAGAATCTACAATCTGTATAGCCCAGCAGATAAGGACCTTACACTCTCAAACATGAAAATAACTGACACAAACTGCATTATTGTCGGAGACTTTAATAGCCGTTCAGAAAGATGGGGATACCCAGATACTGACAAAAGAGGAGATGAATTGGAGGACTGGGAAATAGACTCAAATCTCCATCTACTCAACAAAGCGGATGACACACCGAGCTTCTACTCCAGAAGATGGCTTACCACTTCTACTCCAGACTTAGCTTTCTGCACAGGAGACATCCTCCACAAAATCGATCGCCATGTGCTGGACCAATTAGCAGGTAGTGACCACAGACCAATCAAGCTTGAAATGAATATGGAGTATGTTCCACAGGAGCAAAAGCCCTTACCCCGCTGGAATTACAAACGAGCAGATTGGGACAGATTTGCCATACTAACAGACAAATATTGTGAAAACATAAATACACGATATGGCAACATAAAGCAAATGGTGGAAAGTCTAAACAGAGCGATAATACAGGCAGCCACTGAGTCCATTCCAAGAGGAGCGAGGAAAAATTACAAACCATACTGGACTGAAGAACTACAAAGTTTGGAGGACAAAGTTGAAGATGCCAGGAAGACAGCAGAGAGAGAACAAACAATTGAAGCAAACATCTCTCTCAAAGCCATCTCAGCAAAATATAAAAGAACAGTAAATCAAACAACAAGAGATTGTTGGAGGGAAAAAACAGAAAACCTGAATTTTGACAGGGATGGAAACAAACTATGGAAACTAGTGAAAGCCATGAACAATGAAGGACCTAGAAACAAACAAATAACAATTAAACAAGGAAATGCCTTGCTTACAGGCAAAAAGGCTGCAAATGCACTAATGGAACACTATGCAAATGCAAACCACATTGATATTACAACCGAACAGAAGAAAGCAATCAAAGACAAACAGATACATCATAGAAATACAGAGACAGCAGCAGAATATATGATGGCAAATCTAACAATGGAAGAAATGGAACAGGCAATGAATACCCTAAAAAAGAAGAAATCACCAGGAAAGGATGGAATCACAAATGAAATGCTAATAGGACTAGGCACCAAGGCAAAGAAGAAACTACTAGCAGTCCTAAATAACAGCTGGAAGAGAGGAATAGTCCCACAGGCATGGAAGGAAGCTATACTAATACCAGTCCCAAAGAAAGGAAAAGACCTGGAAGAACCAAATGGCTATCGACCTATCAGTCTACTGAGCTGTGTAGGAAAATTAATGGAACGCATTATCAATGGCAGGCTAACATGGCATCTGGAAGAAAACAAACTCTTAACACCACACCAAGCAGGATTCAGAAAATACAGATCCACTGAAGATCAAATAACCTATATAGCTCAGGAAATAGAGGATGCCTTCCAAGAGAAAAAGCACACACTAGCAGTCTGGATAGATTTAGAAAAAGCATTTGATAAAGTATGGAAGGAAGGACTGAAAGTAAAACTGCAAAACATGCATGTTTGTGGAAAAATGTATAAATGGATCAGCCACTACCTTGAGAACAGAACTGCCAGGACAAAAGTACAAGGACAAACAAGCAAAATGATGCTGCTGGAGCAAGGTGTCCCCCAAGGAGGAGTTCTTTCACCAACATTATTCCTAGCATATATAAATGACATTACAGAAAATTTTCCAGCCAGAGTACACACATCCTCCTTTGCAGATGACCTAGCCATATGGACATCTGAAGAATATATTAGTACAGCTAACAGCAGAATACAGCAAGCCTTATTAGCGCTAGAGGACTGGTCAAAATCATGGCTAGTGAAGATAAGTGAGGAGAAAACAACATGCACAGTGTTCTCCCTCTCAAATAAAACTCAGCAACCTAAGCTGGTATTGAATGGAAAAATATTGCGCCATGAAGAAAATCCAAACTATCTAGGAGTCACCTTTGATCGTCGCCTGACATGGAAGACACAGGTTGAGAAAAATCGAACAAGAGCAAGGCAGAGAATGGCAATCATGAAAAAGCTTGCTGGTACAACGTGGGGAGCAGATGAGAAAGTTCTCAAGAAGTTATATACTGGACGGGTGAGGCCAGTACTGGAATATGGCATTGCAGCTTGGGCAACAGCAGCTAAGTCAAATTTTAACAAAATAAGTAGAGTCCAAAACCAAGGAATGCGAATCATAACTGGAAGCCTGAAGACAACGCCTATTAATGAACTAGAAAAGATCACTTGTTTACAACCAATGCAGGATAGAAGAGATAGCAGAGCCCAGCAACAAGCAGAAAAATTTAGAAGATTGACAGACCACCCTATGTATAAAAGGTTTAGTGGTTTTGGAAAGGGAAGACTGAAGCGTAGCAACTTTGTAGAAACTGCAAAACGAAAGATTAGGGCAGATCCTATACTTAACATATCAACAGTCAAACCCATTTACAATGCACACAAGTTCCCAACTTGGAGACAGCAGCAACTGCCTGAGATGATAGAAAACATTCCTGGTATTGAGAAAAAGAACACTCAGCATGAAACCGAAAGAAGAGAAATAACCCTAAACTACATAAAAGAACATTACCCAAGCAGCAATTGGACCCATGCATATACAGATGGATCAGCCAAAAATTCAATAGAGAATGGAGGAGGAGGAATTCTCCTAAATTTAAAAAATGGAGTGAAAAAAACACATTCAATGGCAACTGGAAAATTTTCAAGTAACTTCAAAGCGGAGGTAGAGGCTTTGAAAACTGCAGCAGAAATGCTCCTGATGGAGGAAAATAAAGAGAAGCAAATAGCTATCTTCACAGATGCAAAGTCAGCTGTCTCAATACTCAAGAGCAATAACAGCACAGAACTAACTGACCTAAGAGCAGCACTCCATGGTCTATGCCAGAAATCCAAAAAAGTTGTAATACAGTGGATCCCATCACATTGCAGTATACCTGGAAACGAAGAGGCTGACAGACTGGCAAAAGAGGGCGGACGACTACCACAGCCTGACATAGACATAACCTATAATGAGGCAAAGAGGTTGATAAAAAGCACTTATAGAACCAAATGGGAATCTGAGCATCCAGGCCATCAGAAGGATGATGCATATTACAAACTCGACCGAAGAGAACAAGTAGCAATCTTCAGACTCCGCACAGGACATAACAGGCTGAAATACCACTTGTTCAATAAACTAAAGATAGGAGATACTGATGAATGTAATTGTAGAACTGGAAAAATGACAGCAAAACATTTGCTGCAGGATTGCCCAACGTATGCAGAACAGAGAAAGATATTTTGGCCCACACCTGCTTCATTTGAGGACAAGCTCTATGGAGATATCAACAAGCTCAAGTTGACCGCAGCTTACTTTAACTACATACAGGTTGACATTTAAAGGTGCATGAAGACCCAGAGGCATGAAATGAAATATTGCTTGGATAGCAAATCCATTATGTGGAAAGTCCAAATCGAAAGCTCGCTGTGTGGGCTTCATAAAAGGTGGAAAAGTGTCCTAGTGGCACGAAATGGAATATTGCTTGATAGCAAATCCATTACGTGGAAAGTCCGAATCAAAAGCCCATTGTGTGGGCTTCATAAAAGGTGGAAAAGTGTCCTAGTGGCATGAAATGGAATATTGCTTGGATAGCAAATCCATTACGTGGAAAGTCCGAATCGAAAGCTCACTGTGTGGATGTCATCTGCAGACTGCATACTTCTGGTTTCCGGAAGAACAGCCTATGGTGAACGGAAGGCCCAATATACGGAAGTGAGGCTAAGCAGCCATGTGCAGGACGTGACGATTCCTTGGGTGAGCCCAGTACCAGAGCGCTATGTATCGGCTCTGCAAGTATGGAAGCCTCCTTGGATGGCGGGGAATGCCCATGGTCTGCCCCTGCCTTCCCTTGAGGGCTGACCAGGATCTTTGGCTGTTCTATATGGACCAGCTGGGATGGGGGATAACACCACAACAGTGAGAGTCAAACGTCCTAAGAAACCCCCGGGAAGGTTAACCCGGTCAACAAATGCCCGCAGAAGTCGGATGTGTCGGCCTAACGGCGCAAGAACGCAGCTCTGCTGTAAACAGGCACAACGCAATCACATCCGAAAAAAAACTCCGGATGAACGAAGAAGAAGAAATAACATTTTCTTGTCCCAGTAATGCCATGTGGCCAAGCCATCCAGATATTTATTTCTTTGTCTTTTTCTTACTCTTTTCGTATTAAATTGATCAGTTTTCACTAAGTTTTCCATATTTTTCCCCCTCATATGTACCCCAAAAATGTTGACTGCCTATGACTAATTTCTTTAATTAATGTACAGTTTTTCACCTCACCTGTCCCTTCAAGGACCTTCTTGTGTTGTATTTTCATACAATGGCATGAGTGCTGGTCATTCAGAAAGCAATGGCAAACTACTGAATGTAAACTTGCTAAGCAATCACAGACAGCAATAAAATGCTGAGGTTGACTGTAAAGGATATGCAACTAACTTTTTTTAAGGACTGTCTCATTTGGTTTTCTGTTCATCCATGGTATTCTTTGCCCTTTCCTCAGAAATCATAAATCCACTGTCATTAGATGTTTCTCAGTGTATTTGCTTATTGTTCATGTTTCACATGCAGACAACAGTTTAGGCTCTTTGCAGCACTTCAATACTTTTCCTCTTTTTTATTTTTTGGTGGGTATGTTTTCAGTCTTGCAACATGTTACATTTTCTATGGCGATTCATGTTCTAATCTCCACAAGACAACTTCCGTGAGATATTATAACTGTTTCTATATATTTGTACTGTTTCACTTGCTTAAGAATTTTCCTATTTATTTTGTGTGATATTCACTGGCACAGGAACGGAGCATAATGGGGACGACCCGTTGCTGTGAAGTTGGAACTGCAACTAACTAACTAACTAACTAACTAACTATTTACTTTGGTTTTACATTGCAATATTTCTATTTTCTTGAAGATAACATGACCTTAATAACAGCATAAGACAAAGAAGGAAATCAAATGTCTTCACTTTTGTGGGAATCATTCTTTCTTGATTATCATCATCATCATCAAGTGCTTTGCTGGCTGGCGTAAGTGTTCATGACTCTCCACTGATCTTGGTCCTTGTTTTTCTGAATCAACTTCGCTGTTGATAATCCTCCATGCCACCATTTCAATCCATCCAGCATCATTTCTCTTGGTCTGCCTCTGCCTCTCTTCCCCTCAATCTTTCCAGTTGTCACAATGTTCTCCTATGCCTCTCTTCTCATCACATGACCATAAAAATCTGTTTGCCTCATTCTTATTGTTGTATATAATGTTCTAGTTTCATCAGCCTCTTTCAGGCAGCCATTGTTAGTTACTTTGACAGTCCAAGGAATTTGCAACATTCGTCTCAGGAACCACATCTCTGTTGCTTCCAATCTCTTCCTAATTTGTTCATTTACATTCCAAGATTCACAGCCATACAGCAAAACAGGTTCAGCACTTCAGCACTCTCTTTCTAACAATGATAGTGACTTATTGCATCAGACTTTGCTTGCCCTATTCTGCTCTTAATCTATGTTGTGCATCTTCCATCGGACGTTATAAATGCCCCTAGGTATTTAAAACTATCCACTTGGTGAAGAAATGTCCCTTCTATCTCTAATTCACATTTAGGTGGCACCTTTTTCTTTGATATCACCATTGTTACTGTTTTCTTGATATTCATGTAGTCCTTTCTTTGCACTCTCTGTTACTACAATGTCCAACAATTGTTGTAGATCTTTTTGCATTATCTGCAATCAATACTGTTTAATCTGCATAGCGTATATTGTTTATATTATTTGAATAACGAAGACACAAACCATATATAGTATGATTTATTGCCTGGCACATTTCGTTGCATCTCATCAGGTACTTACTGCAGTAAGACCTGACGAGATGCAGCGAAATGTGCCAGGCAATAAATCGTACTATATATGGTTTGTGTCTTCGTTATTCAAATTCACTACGGGAAAACATTGTTTTGAGTTTATATTATTACCTCCGAATATTATTCCTGGCTTCTCCTGGCTTGAATATCACCATCTTAGAAAATATCATTTGTCAAGCAATCTAACCAAAGAATACAGTATCCATATTAACCTCAACTGAAAAATAATATCTGAAATCGTACTGAAAAAATGAATGAATTTGTAAATCACAGACGTTAATGCACAAGAAATGACTTTTATTTGTGCTTGATTGTGTTTCAGACCTTTAAACACACAAAAAAAACAATGTTGAAATTAAATTATTCAAACATAAGCATTGTTTGCATCGCAGATATTTAAGAGTTAAATGGCCTTTTTTTGTGCTAGGATATATTAATTTTGCAATGTAATTTGCATTCTGGCACATAGGTAATAAGATATATAGGATAAGGCAAACTGACTTTTATTGGAGGTAGCAAAGTTTGGACTGTCAGTTGGTGTGGACAGCACTGACAAAGTGAGGAGACTTTTTAAATGACCTAGACTAATGTATATGGGGGAGGCTTTATAATCAGACTGCAGAATATTAGTACTATAATTTTCAAAGCCTAGGTTGTTTTTGGCAAACACTAATAATCACTTAATTTTAGTCATCTTTGGAACTAGCCAATTTATCCTCTTCAGTGAAAATGTAGTCTATACTGCAGAATTATAGAGAATATTCCTGTGACCCATATTAAAATATTCTGATTGTTCTGATCACTGATAGCGTACATGTTTCAAGATGGTTCTGACAAGGAGAGGCACAGAGTGAGAAAAACATTACTTCATGACAAAAGAATGTTAGTCCAGCTAAATAAGACAAGTGTTCTAGAGACTCGGAGCTGAGACTGAGCAAACATTCCAAGAAGAAGATAATCATTAGCAGAACATATAATGCTATGACATTATGAATAGTACACTTTTGATTTAAACCAACATGAGCAGTTTCTTATATTAATAGATTATTATAATTGTTTTTAATTGGTAATTACAGGATGGGGGAACACCTTTGTTTGTGGCTTGCCAGTGTAATCATCAGGATGTTGTGGCAGAACTGTTGGCCAAAGGCTCAGATATTCATTTGCAAATGATAGATGGAGCTACTCCCCTTTTTATTACCGCACAGAATGGCCATGCTGAACTTTTGCGGTATCTTATCTCAAAAGGAGCTGATCCCAATATAAAAAGAAAGGTTAGAAATATCCCAGGTGTTCATCAATTCATGAAGGTGTACATTAACCTAACTAAATCGCATAAGCACTTGGTGTGTGAAATCTGGGGCAATGGTCAACCCAACGAAGGCAGCAGTGACATGGTTCTCTTTGAATAACCATATTGTCAACACTCCAACACCAACTGTAAATCTGTTTTCAGAGACTGTGGAAAGAACATGGGCAATGAATTACCTGGGGAAACATTATGATCAAAGCCTTACTTATAATGAGCACATAGACCAGATGATAACAAAGGCCAAGCGGGGTTTGGCTACAATATGGATGATGCGGCAGCAAACTGTGAGCATCGCCATCTATGTCTTCTATATGAGGGTCTGGTCATGTCTGTTTTTGAGTGTACGATGGCGATCCTGACTCTTAACAGTAAGCAGATGGAAAGGATGGAAAGGATACAGAACAAAGCTATGCATATTATTCTTCGATGTACAAGAGATACAGCATGCAGGGTGATGGACTATATTCTTGATTGGAGACAGAATACAAATTTGCAGAGCATGTGCGTACCTCAGAGTCAATGCAAACACACAACATCCACTACATAGTGAAATTAAGAAGGTAAAGGGCAGCAGGTTAAAAAGAGGAAGGTCGGGGATGGGTCAAGCCGAAGACATTCTTCAACAGGTGTGTTCACTTGAGGCCTTAGAACCTTGTGAGGGGTGGGTACAAGTGCCAACAGATTTCTGTACATCCTTTTCAGTTTGCATCCAACTAGACAGAAAATGCAGACAAGAAAATCCGGCTGCTGTGGAGGCGGAAGTACAAGTTGTGCTCTTCAAGAATTCATTAGATGGTGATGCTGTCATTTACACAGATGGGTCGGTCGTTTGACGAGTGAGAAGTTCATGGGCCTTTTCCGCTCAGGCCGGAGGGAGAAATGTGAAGGAGGATTCTGGTACTTTTGTTTTGACCACAAGTAGCCTGACTATGGAAGTCATGGCAGTAAGTAAAGCAGTAATATGGCTCAAGACACAGACATTGACTAGGGTATGTTACTTTAGCGACTCAATGACCATGCTCAAGAAGATAGAAATGGGTTGGATCCGAAGAGAATGGTTGCTGTCTTTGGAGCGGTCTCCGGTGGCAAAGATTAGTTTCATTTTCATGCCAGGGCATGCGGGTGTACAAGCATATGCACGGGCTGACAAGCTTGCAGGTAGGCTACTGTGGAAGGTGGATGTGCCATGGACCAGGCTGACATTCTGAATGCTTCACAAGAAGTAAGATATATCTGCTTGAGGCGTCTTTGATTTCCTTATTCCTGGGTTTTTAAGTTTTATTTGTAATTTTAAAACTACAGGATTATGGTTAGAGTTGATATCAGCACCAGGGTATGTTTTGGCATTTTTAACATTGTTTTTAAATCTATTTCTAATCATAATGTAGTCAATTTGGTTTCTTGTTCTATCTCCAGGGCTTTTCCATGTATACAGTTTCCTAGGGTTATGTTGGATAAATGTGTTGCAAACAATAAGATTGTTTCCATCACAGAACTGTATCAGCCGGTCTCCTCTGTCGTTTCTGTTTCCGATACCATATCTGCTTATATTTATTTTTTCCAACTTTCGCGTTCATGTCGTCCCATGACAATTAGGACCTCTGATGATTTTACAACTTTCAGTGTTTGTTGTAGGTCTTCATAGTATTCTTCTAGCTGTTCATCACTATAATCAGTTGTTGGAGCATATGTCTGACAAAGAATTACTATGTTGAACGGTCTTGCCTTAAATTTTAGAAGTATCATCCTATCTTTATGAGTCCAGAATCCACTAATATTTTTCTCTAAATCTCAGTTTACTAAAATTCCTACTCCTCTCTCATGGTGATCTCCTCCTGAATTAATGAATACATAATCGTCTCTCCTTATATAACTTGTATCTGTCCATCTCATTTCAGATACGCCTAAGATATCTAACTTCATGTTTTTTACCTCTGCAAATAAGGTTATCAAACTTCCCTGCTTGATATAAGGTGTGTACATTCCACGTACCAATTCTCAGACTTCTCCTTCTACTTTTCAGGTAGGTATTGTCAGAATGCACCCTTTCAAAAGAATTTGGGATGCATTCATCATTATGCACTTCCTTATTCACTATAGGAGTTGACTCTCCCCTATGAATATTTACAACAGCTCATCTCCAGGGGGCCAAGAATTATCCGTATCATCAAGCTAAAGATTTGTTAAGCTAAAGATTTGTTAATTCACTGTATTCTGTCTGCAAGTTTATTTGTAGATGATAGTATTGAAGACAACTCACATTTGATAGCTGTAGCACAACTGTATCACAAAAATCATAAATGTTAATACATATTCAGAATGCTTGCTACTATTATTTGTTATCAAATTGCTTGTTTACTTATACAACATACACTTCAAATGTTTGCCATCATCACATCTCCCAGGTTTAATTTTTCCTTTGATGGACTTCATGGACAGCATGCACTTAAGAATGTCATTATCCAAAATGTATCCATTACACACAGCTATGAAAATCTGTACGGAGATCTAACAAGCCTAAGACTAACAGTAAAGTTTATATCAGAATCTGTATTTGAGACCGAGGGAGACTGCAACAAGAAGATAGAGAATATAATTTATTAATGCTGAACTGCATATGCCATCAGTAGATTTTATGCCGTTTAAAATAATTTCCAACATTTTTTGCACCAGTCATGTTTCTTCTAGCTGAAACCAATGTGTTTTGTTACTATGGAAAGAGACACAGAGTTAACATGACATCATTAATGTAGTTACTGAACTTGCCTTCCTAGGATATGGCTAGCCCACTGTGGATAGCTGCACAAATGGGACACACGGACGTTGTCAGAGAACTGCTGCTGGCCGGAGCAGAAATTGATGCCATGAGAGAGGTGTGATTGTAAATAGTACCTTAGTTCTTCATTTTCATGTCATTTAGATTGGAATGTGCTAAATAGAATTTGCATTTATGAGGTCTTCTTCTTCTTCTCCAAGTGTCTAATCTGAAGCAGACATATGCAGTCATGCTCTCCAGTCTTCTTCATCAGCTGATATTTTCATAACATTTTTGTTACTTGTATTATTTATTGCCCGGTTGTTTAAGCTCTCCATGTATATCTTTCTCTGCCTTCCTCTGCTTGTCTTCCCTAATGTTTCCCAGATATTGTTAATGTCTCTATTCCACTTTTTCTGTAGATATGTCCCATACATTTCATTTGTCTTGTCCTTCTGTGTCTCTAATTCTCTTCCCTGTGAGTATGTTTAGGTCTCCTTCTATTTCTATTCTGCTCTGGATTTCAGAGAAAGGATTTTCTATTTATACTTTTAATAGGTTTTCTCAAATTATGTCCTATCCAACAACAATGTCTTTTTCTCACAACTTGATTTACTTGAATTTGTTTAGATCTCTTCATAAACTTTGCACTAGTGATTCTATCATACTGTTTTGTTCCTTCTATTTCATACAGGCACCATTTAATGTCTGCAGTTTATTAGTAATTGTCTTAACTGTTTTCTCCATGTTTCTGATACGTGCCACAGTAATATATTCTATTAAGTTAAATATTCTAAGTTTGGTACAATATTCTAATTGTGTTTTTTAATCCACAAATTGTTAAGAACCAAGGAAGCTCCTCTTATCTTTGTATTCTAATATCTCTGTCTATTTTCCTGTCTGTGTCCACAATGCTACCTAAGATGTGTATAACTCCACTTATTGAAGTGAGATTTCGCTTCAAGAATATTGGATTATCATTTGCTTGAATGTTCTCATTATCTTTATCTTTCCCTTAGAGACCTACTTGTTGTGACCTGCCTTCAAGTGTGTTTAGTTTATCTAGCATCTGATTTGGTGTGTGGAACAGAGGGGCAATGTCATCAACAACCTGGATTATCAAGTTGCTTTCTCGGGTGTTCATTGAATTCTATTTCTGGTGGTCATTATTGTCATCTTCATAATCCAGTCTATAGTCAGTCAGAATAATAAACATTACAACAATCTTTTTGTCTCACTCCTGTGCTTATTTCAAATGTATCTGTTAGCTGTCTCTTACGAAGAACTCTGCATATCATGTCTTTATATGATGCTTTGATATGAGTGAGATGTAAAAAAAAGTGGTTGGGAATATGTGCTGGAGATTGCAATATAAACAATCTTAAGTATGCAAATGATACAGTAACTGATAACTGAAAATGCAAAGGATCTACAACTGTTGAACATTATAGTAATTCTTCTTTTTCATCTTCTTCTTCTTCCCATAATCCATGATGTGTGGTGTTGGTGATTTCCTCTGACCACGGCCTTCTGTCTGTGTGCACTGATCATTTCTTATACTGATGTTACTCCTTGCCATGATGTAAAACTGTATAGCATCTTCTCTCTTGGTCTCACTCTGCCTCTCTTCCCCTCCAACTTTCCTGTTGGGACAACATACTCCAGTTTTACCCTTTTCATGCCATGCTTAAAGAAAATGGACATCTTCCATTTACCCTATACTTAAATACATGACATGTTTCAAATTGATGCCACTCGTTTTTGGGTGTACCCAATACCCAAAAATATTTAATAATAACCATTATTTCTATTTTTCTTTTAGTAAGACTAAAGAGTGACAAAAACTAATAATGAAATGAGCATAAATTGATACTGAAGTTGAAAACATGCACTGGGAAAAACAATGAACAAAGTAACATATTCAAAACTTTGACTAGAGGGGCCAAGGAACAAATACCTGGAAAAACAAACACTAATTATTGTAACTTTGTCACAGTGGTTAATTGATTGGAAGAAACAGACTTATCAGTCATCATCTGTAATATATCTGTTAAAAAATCACAGTGGATAGATGGATACACATACAAATAAAACAAGTAACGCATATTTTTTTATAGTTTAAAGACCCATTTCTGTGCATTTTGACATATGGTGCCAGCTCTATATTTTTAAACCAATAAGCACTTGATTGGTCATGTATTGTACTGGCCATCTTTAACTTTCCAGAAAATTGTCTTGTTCACATTTTATGTGTTCTGGGTTGAAGTCTGTTAACATTGAAATAGCTAAAGCCCATGAAGGAATCTTGACTAATCTTAGCCATATCATATGTGTTGGTTACATCCAAATATGCCTCTCAGAAGATGTGGAATTCCAGTAACAGTCTTGCACACCCTGCTTGTTTCTGGGCTTGATGCGAGGAGGGAGGGATCTGCAACTCAGCCAGTGTGGAGATGGTACTATGGTACTGAGGCATGAGAAAGGTCTCTACACCAATTTCACTCTGACAGATGCCAGATGTTATCATGGCTCAGATTACTTGAACATCAGTGCATCCTGCTTAGGAGCTAAAACCTGATCTTCCAAAAGATTCACAACCAACCAACCCTGGAGCCATATCATTAATCAATCAATCATGTGCCATGCCGGAAAGCGTGGGCGGTCATGACTCGCCATTTCACTCGATCACCAGAGTCGTGGATCAGCTCAGTGTTCCTGTCTCGTCCATGCCATGTGGCCAAGCCATGCAGGTATTTTCCTCTCAGTCTTCCCCTTGGTCTGTTCCCTTCGATCTTGCCAGTTGTCACTAAGTTCTCCAATCCATTTCTTATCATAGCATGTCCAAAAAATTTTGACTGTCTACGTCTAATGTCTCTAATCAATTTACGATTTTCATTTGTCTCCTGTAGCACTTGGTCATTGGTTTTTCTGTCTGTCCATGGTATTCTTTGCATTCTCCTCAGAAACCACATTTCTGCAGCCATCATATGTTTTTCAGCTTGACTGCACATTGTCCAAGTTTCACATCCATACAAAAGAACAGGCTCTATGTATCCCCTCAACACTCTTTTTCTCATTACAATTGACATCTTTTTATTGGTCAAAATGTTTTTCATCTTGCTAAAGGCTACTTTCGCCATAGCGATTCTTGTTCTAATCTCTTCAAGGCATCTCCCATCAGATGTTATGACTGTTCCGAGATAATTGTGCGGATACACTTGTTGAAGAATATTCCCATTTACTTGTATATTACATTGTGGTACTTCATTCTTCCTAGTGACGACCATAACCTGTATCTTCTTACAATTTAATTCCAACCCCAGCTGCTCACTGTGTACAACAACTGCGTCTACTAATTTTTGTAGATCTTGTGCATTGTCTGCAATCAATACTGTATCATCTGCATATCTAATGTTATTGATGTTTCGTCCTCCAATGCTGATTCCATTTATATCTTCTACATTCCTGAAAATATTTTCACTGTACAGGGGAAAAAGATCTGGAGACATTACACATCCCTGCCTAACACCTCTCTTAATAGGTTGATATTGTCCCACTTCATTATCAAGCCTTATGGCAGCTTGTTGTTTCCAATATACATTTTTTATAAGTCTAATGTCTTTCCCATCAATTTGTAGATCTGCAAGCCATATCATCAGGTACAAGAAAAATCCCTGCATCAAGTGGGATATGAACCCTTGAATACCAGGCTGACAGTCACTACACTTTCATGGCTCTCAGCATGTTATATTCACAGCCATAAATAATAAGACCATTAGATCCGGTGCAGACATCAGAACTGTTGACAATGAAGTCATATGCTAGTATCAGTTGTGATTTAAGCAACTACTAACATTGTTATTTGTTCCTATAGCTTCAATCAAGTTATATTTGTGTAGTGGGTTGATTTATTCCAATAAAGTGTGAATATTAAAAACCACTGGTTAGACTCTGCTGACATGTCTAGACAATGTTAATCACATCTATATTTGTCGTCATTTCTGTAGTTAATCTGTTGGACAGCTCCTTTCTTTGAAAAGATGTTTTAACAATATCTTAGAAAGAGTGAAAACTGATATGATTTGAATTTTATTTCACTAAAAAACAGTAAGTTTTATTGTTACCATAGTATCTTGCAATAAGAGCTGTAGTAACTAGGTAGCTAGTATGATTGCCTGCCAACCTGGTGGTCACATGTTCAAATCTCATTCAAGACAGGGATTTTTTCAATTTTCTAGGCTCCCAAATTAACCCAACCTAGCAGGTCAGCATGGCTGAAAGGATAAGAATGCATGTTTTTAAACATCCGGTGTGCTGATGCTGAGGATAGGGGTACAACTCCTACACCGGACAGTTGGACTGAAATGTTGACCTGTCGTCCTTAATTTTGGGATGTAAATTACAAGTACCTCTGAAGCTGGAGTGGACTCGCCTGATGGCAAGGGACACCGTTAATAAGGAAAGCTAATCCACATGCAAAATTCAGTCCATCACTACTGGAAGCAAGTGTGTATGGACTATGCTCTAGTTCAAAGCGAGCCAGCGTTAAAAAAAAATGCCCAACCTAAATGGGTATTCACAAATCTTCTGTGAAGTCAAGTTGGCCAGCGTGATATCCACCACATTTCTCATTGAGTGTCTCAAATCTATATAAATAGTCTCAAATCTATATAAATAGTCTCAAATCTATATAGTCTCAAATCTATATAAATAGTCTCAAATCTATATAAATAGTCTCAAATCTATATAAATAGTCTCAAATCTATATAAATAGTCTCAAATCTATATAAATAGTCTCAAATCTATATAGTCTCAAATCTATATAAATAGTCTCAAATCTATATAAATAGTCTCAAATCTATATAAATAGTCTCAAATCTATATAAATAGTCTCAAATCTATATAAATAGTCTCAAATCTATATAAATAGTCTCAAATCTATATAAATAGTCTCAAATCTATATAAATAGTCTCAATCTATATAGTCTCAAATCTATATAAATAGTCTCAAATCTATATAAATAGTCTCAAATCTATATAAATAGTCTCAAATCTATATAAATAGTCTCAAATCTATATAAATAGTCTCAAATCTATATAAATAGTCTCAAATCTATATAAATAGTCTCAAATCTATATAAATAGTCTCAAATCTATATAAATAGTCTCAAATCTATATAAATAGTCTCAAATATGGGGCTAACACCATATACCTATTATGCCTCAAGACATGAAAAGGACTTTTTGCTTGATTTATTACTGCAATGGTGCCTCATTAGCCGGCTATGTGGCAAATGGGTTACGGACACAATTTGTAAACCCACTTTCCACATTCAAAACACAGCTACAGGCAGCAGACTACTTTGTGTTGGTTTCCATCCAATGGCATGTGTTCCGGTCATTCAGAAAGCAATGGCAAACTACTGAATGTAAACTTGCCAAGAAATTGAAAACAGCCCTAAAATGCTGGTGTTGACTGTGACGTCCTGTAAAGGACATACAACTAAATAACCTCTAATTACATCAGAGTGATTGTTGTTGATTTTGTTTATTTCTGTTTGTAGGATGGAGCCACACCTCTTTTCAAGGCATGCCACAAAGGACATCTGGACACCATAGCCGAGTTGCTTCAGCATAAGCCAAATATTAACATTCTTGAGGTGAGTTAAAGTCATGTATTAAACAACTGCGGTGCCTTTTGTTAAGAAAAACAAATTTATACATAGTGTAGATTTCTTGTATCAACAATAAATCTCAATTTAGTCTTGTCAGAATGAACAAACAATAAATATTCCTATTAAATTTATTAAGTTTTTATTGTTATATCTAAGTTTTTGTTTTTGTTTTATCTTGAGAAAAGTAGTGACACTGAAATGTTGATCAATTGTATTGTGTTTTATTCTTATTTATTTAATTAATATTTGTCTTGGTTTGTATTATATTATTACATTATTTTTGCCAGTTTCTCCCTTCATTTTTTTTATGTGCACTTAGACCCTAGTCTGGTATGTAAGTGTTTGTTTTTGTTGTGTGTCCTCAGGATTTAAAATAAATGTTTGTTTCATTAAAAATTAACTCTATAACTAACCAGCACAAATTGAAATCTGTCATGTTGTATGTTTAGAGAACATCCCATATGTCATATAGATCCAGTCTATACTTGTGTCAGTATCAATAGATTCTCTTATTATACTCTCCTCATCTAATGACCAGATATATTTTATTATACTCCCCTCATCTAATGACCAGATATATTTTATTATACTCTCCTCATCTAATGACCAGATATTGTTTATTATACTCCCCTCATCTAATGACCAGATATATTTTATTATACTCTCCTCATCTAATGACCAGATATATTTTATTATACTCTCCTCATCTAATGACCAGATATTGTTTATTATACTCCCCTCATCTAATGACCAGATATATTTTATTATACTCTCCTCATCTAATGACTAGATATTGTTTTATTATACTCTACTCATCTAATGACCAGATATATTTTATTATACTCTCCTCATCTAATGACCAGATATTGTTTTATTATACTCTCCTCATCTAATGACCAGATATATTTTATTATACTCTCCTCATCTAATGACCAGATATTGTTTTATTATACTCTCCTCATCTAATGACCAGATATATTTTATTATAATCTCCTCATCTAATGACCAGATATTGTTTATTATACTCTCCTCATCTAATGACCAGATATATTTTATTATACTCCCCTCATCTAATGACCAGATATATTTTATTATACTCTCCTCATCTAATGACCAGATATTGTTTTATTATACTATCCTCATCTAATGACCAGATATATTTTATTATACTCCCCTCATCTAATGACCAGATATATTTTATTATACTCCCCTCATCTAATGACCAGATATATTTTATTATACTCCCCTCATCTAATGACCAGATATATTTTATTATACTCTCCTCATCTAATGACCAGATATATTTTATTATACTCCCCTCATCTAATGACCAGATATATTTTATTATACTCTCCTCATCTAATGACTAGATATATTTTATTATACTCTCCTCATCTAATGACTAGAGTATTGTTTTATTATAATCCCCTCATCTAATGACCAGATATATTTTATTATACTCCCCTCATCTAATGACCAGATATATTTTATTATACTCCCCTCATCTAATGACCAGATATATTTTATTATACTCCCCTCATCTAATGACCAGATATATTTTATTATACTCCCCTCATCTAATGACCAGATATTTTTTATTATACTCCCCTCATCTAATGACCAGATATATTTTATTATACTCCCCTCATCTAATGACCAGATATATTTTATTATACTCCCCTCATCTAATGACCAGATATATTTTATTATACTCCCCTCATCTAATGACCAGATATATTTTATTATACTCCCCTCATCTAATGACCAGATATATTTTATTATACTCCCCTCATCTAATGACCAGATATATTTTATTATACTCTCCTCATCTAATGACCAGATATATTTTATTATACTCCCCTCATCTAATGACCAGATATATTTTATTATACTCTCCTCATCTAATGACCAGATATTGTTTATTATACTCTCCTCATCTAATGACCAGATATATTTTATTATACTCCCCTCATCTAATGACCAGATATATTTTATTATACTCTCCTCATCTAATGACCAGATATTGTTTATTATACTCCCCTCATCTAATGACCAGATATATTTTATTATACTCTCCTCATCTAATGACCAGATATATTTTATTATACTCTCCTCATCTAATGACCAGATATATTTTATTATACTCCCCTCATCTAATGACCAGATATATTTTATTATACTCCCCTCATCTAATGACCAGATATATTTTATTATACTCTCCTCATCTAATGACCAGATATATTTTATTATACTCTCCTCATCTAATGACCAGATATATTTTATTATACTCTCCTCATCTAATGACCAGATATATTTTATTATACTCCCCTCATCTAATGACCAGATATATTTTATTATACTCTCCTCATCTAATGACCAGATATATTTTATTATACTCCCCTCATCTAATGACCAGATATATTTTATTATACTCCCCTCATCTAATGACCAGATATATTTTATTATATTCTCCTCATCTAATGACCAGATCTATTTTATTATACTCTCCTCATCTAATGACCAGATATATTTTATTATACTCTCCTCATCTAATGACCAGATATATTTTATTATACTCTCCTCATCTAATGACCAGATATATTTTATTATACTCTCCTCATCTAATGGCCAGATATATTTTATTATACTCCCCTCATCTAATGACCAGATATTGTTTATTATACTCTCCTCATCTAATGACCAGATATATTTTATTATACTCTCCTCATCTAATGACCAGATATATTTTATTATACTCCCCTCATCTAATGACCAGATATTGTTTATTATACTCTCCTCATCTAATGACCAGATATATTTTATTATACTCCCCTCATCTAATGACCAGATATATTTTATTATACTCTCCTCATCTAATGACCAGATATATTTTATTATACTCCCCTCATCTAATGACCAGATATTGTTTATTATACTCTCCTCATCTAATGACCAGATATATTTTATTATACTCTCCTCATCTAATGACCAGATATATTTTATTATACTCCCCTCATCTAATGACCAGATATTGTTTATTATACTCTCCTCATCTAATGACCAGATATATTTTATTATACTCCCCTCATCTAATGACCAGATATATTTTATTATACTCTCCTCATCTAGTGACCAGATATATTTTATTATACTCCCCTCATCTAATGACCAGATATATTTTATTATACTCCCCTCATCTAATGACCAGATATATATTATTATACTCCCCTCATCTAATGACCAGATATATTTTATTATACTCCCCTCATCTAATGACCAGATATATTTTATTATACTCTCCTCATCTAATGACCAGATATATTTTATTATACTCCCCTCATCTAATGACCAGATATATTTTATTATACTCCCCTCATCTAATGACCAGATATATTTTATTATACTCCCCTCATCTAATGACCAGATATATTTTATTATACTCTCCTCATCTAATGACCAGATATATTTAGATGTGTATAAGAGACAGGATAATTTTATTATACTCCCCTCATCTAATGACCAGATATATTTTATTATACTCCCCTCATCTAATGACCAGATATATTTTATTATACTCCCCTCATCTAATGACCAGATATATTTTATTATACTCCCCTCATCTAATGACCAGATATATTTTATTATACTCCCCTCATCTAATGACCAGATATATTTTATTATACTCCCCTCATCTAATGACCAGATATATTTTATTATACTCCCCTCATCTAATGACCAGATATATTTTATTATACTCCCCTCATCTAATGACCAGATATTGTTTTGCTCAGCTGACTTTGAACTCAAGCATAGACCAGACATATGCTACTACTAGTAGTAGCTGGCAGAACTAGTGAGTGCACTGCATGATTTTTGTGTGAGAGTTAGCATTCCAGATTACCAGTGTCCCTCGCCATCTGGTAAACCCTCTCCAACTTCTCATGTAATTGTAATGTATGTCCCCAAGTCAAGGACAAGAACTCAACATTTAAGTCAAACTGACCGGCATTAGGAATATATCAACTATGCCATGGTCAGCAGAGAAAGTGTAAGCATGTTAAACCTCTCAGCCAAGCTGACCCCAATGACCAGAAATAACAATTTAAGGAAATAACAATGCTGGGATGTTAAACTAACAAACTAAGAGTGTTGTAGCAGAGGTTGACATTGTTTAATCTCATGAGCATAGTTGAAGGTGGCAGCCACAGACAGGAACAGGTGTAATTAGTTATTTCATTTCATGTATACATAGTTTTACAGGAAAAAGTGTAACTACAGTGATGTTCTCATCAAACTTGTCAGTAAATATAGAGAATGGAGTCATGGGAGAACAAATGTGAAAGTGAACTAACTGATAGATGACAACTTTGATGTTGTATAGTATATCATCTCTTCATGACCTTAGGTGGACACACATTTCAAAGACTTTCTTGTCCCCAGCATTTACCTCATTGTTCTAATGGGGGTTACCTCTCATACAACCCAAGACAATTAATATCCCTTTATTCCGTATTCATTTCATTGTTTCACACTGTGAAGCTAATAATGTTAAAATATGCAGTCCATAATCTATTACTGTGAGATCAAGATGACTGAACAATAAGAAAATTAGTCTCAGTTCCATCTGCCTAGCTACCATAGTCTTCAGTACCGCTAGGTCAGGTGTGCTCAACGTGATGCTCAATATATACCTAGATCATTCATTAAATTGGTTTGTTCACATAATTTCTCTATCTTACTCAGTCATTTGCATTTCTTTGCTCATGTCTTGTCCATTTGAACTAGTTAGATAGAGAAAGCCATCATTTGTGAATGTCAAGGTTTGTCTTATTCCAGAATGTTGGATTTTTCTTACTTTTTCTACATATATGAGTGTGTATATATATATATGCGTGTGTGTGTGCGTGTGCACACATGGGCATGCATGTGTGCATGCATATGTGTGCACATGTGCGTGCACATGTGTGCGTGCGTGCACATGTGAGTATGAGTGTCTTTGTGTGTGTGTGTAAAATTATAAAGTATAGGAGGTTCTTTTAGAAATTCAGATATCTAGGCACAGTATAACATCAGATGGAAGATGCATCACTGAGATAAAGAGCAGAATAGGACAAGCAAAACCTACATTCTATCAAATGATGAACATTTTGTCCAGTTAGTCACTGTCCTTAAAAGTCAGTAAAAGAGTTTTTGCATATTGCATAGAACAAGTTTTAACATACCAGCCAGAACATCACTATTCTTTCCATCATTGCAGAGATGATGTGAGTCCTGGACAATTAATAAACAGGCAAAAAAATCCCTGGAAGCCTTTGAGGTGCGGTTTTATAGAAAAATGCTGAAAATTAATTGGACAGACAAAGAGAGCAATCAGGATGTTTTAAGGGAAGCTGAGTTGCAAAGACGACTTATCGCAAACATAAGAAAGAGGCAGTCATCGTTTTTTTTTTGTGTGCCATGGTATGAGAAGACAAAATCTGGAACATGTTGTGACAACCAGAAAGATTTGCGGAAAGATTATTGACAGTCGTGTGTCATGGCACGGAAGGGAGTCAACACAGGAACTGATCCATGACGTGGGAGATCGTAATTTGTGGAGAAGCATGATCGCCAATAGAGCTGGCAAGGCACTGAGTGATGATAATGATATATATATATATTGAACACTGACTGGCATATTGCCATCTTGATAGACGATAGTTTCTAAAATAGGAGTTGTACCTCTCCATAGCACAAAGCCTGGGCTGAATATAGAGATCATGTGTTGCCCATGCAGTATGATCCCTCTCTCGGCCTGTCTAGTTTACTCCAGAGGAGAGTTAACACCAATATGTCTGGAACAAAACAAGCTGCAGAAGCTGCTGGATCAGCAAAGCAATGCTCTAACTTTCAGCCTGTCAGAGTTTTCATCCTAGACCAGTTGCAGACCAAGGCTTAGGGCCTGGTCTGCCCTACCATGATATTTAGTCTTTAGGTTGCATTTACTCGTATCAGGGTAAGGATTGTGCCCTCCTAATTGCGCTCTTCTGCTCGAAGCTGTTGGTACAATGTGGGGTATCTGGTTTGGTAAGCACTGCCCAACATTTGGCACAAACAGAAAGCAGGTAGTTGTACTTATATTGAACAGCACTTGTGATAAATATATGCCTTTAGGTAGCCCAGGAATAAAGGCATTGATTCTCATATCCATGATCCCAGCCAGAACACCACTATTCTTTCCATCATTGCAGAGACGATCCAGTCAGTGTATCCCACAGTCCATCCCAGCAATGCTTAAGGTGTGCAGAATCTATCCTGCTGTTGACATCTCTGAGATCTATTACCCCCACATCAGTTTCTTATGTTCTTTGAAATCTCTCTGATACATCATACGCAAACATACCAAAATTGTCCCATTTCGCTCTAGTGGTCTTTAGCTGCCAACAGAATCTGGGATAATATGGAAGTTCTTCGTATATGCCACCACTATCTTACTCACTATTTTTTCTAGCAATTTACTGTATATATTCTACAGGGTGATGATTCTGTAACTGCTGAGTTGTGAGGGAGCAGTTAACTATCTAATAAGTCTTCTGAACCTTGAAAGTCTGTAGGTAGACATTGAAATCCCTCACAGCCCCCTGCATTTCAGATTTGTCTTCAGTAATTCATTAATAACATGCTGATGACAGGAAACAATTGTCCCTTTTCACCTGTTTAAGAATGTTCCCATTTATATGGATGTTACAATGTTAATTTTACTTTCTTCTTGGAGATGACCATAATTTCTGTTTTCTAACAGTTTTATTCTAACCCTAATTGCTCATTGTGTACTTCTTCTTCTTCGTTCATTCGGAGTTTTTTTTTTCGGATGTGATTGCGTTGTGCCTGTTTACAGCAGAGCTGCGTTCTTGCGCCGTTAGGCCGACACATCCGACTTCTGCTGGCATTTGTTGACCGGGTTAACCTTCCCGGGGGTTTCTTAGGACGTTTGACTCTCACTGTTGTGGTGTTATCCCCCATCCCAGCTGGTCCATATAGAACAGCCAAAGATCCTAGTCAGCCCTCAAGGGAAGGCAGGGGCAGACCATGGGCATTCCCCGCCATCCAAGGAGGCTTCCATACTTGCAGAGCCCATGCTCATTGTGTACAATAACAGCATCCACTAAATACTACAGATCCTGCTTCAGTCAGTGCTGTATCATCTGCATATCTTATATTATGAATGATATGTCCTATTTGGTAAATCGTCTGAAGTCTCACATTTCTAATAATATTTCTTTCTCTGTTCGTTCGCTTTGAACTCCAGCAAAGTTCATACTGGACTGGCTTTTTATGGGCTGCCTTTCGCAATTATCAGTGTCCCTTTTCACCAGGCATGCTCACTCTGGCTTCTGGGATAATTGTAATTTACGTTTCCAAGTCAAGGAATGAAAAGTCAAAATTTTAGTTCAAATGACCAGTGTAGGGTTGAACCCGCTACTTCACCATCATCACACCAGGCTGCTTTGTCAGAATTTATTGAATTCCATTTATAGTGGTAGTTGTTATCTTCATAACCCAGTCTATAGACAGTAAAATTAATCATGGTAACAAAAATACATCCCTGTTATACGCCTGTTTTTATTTCCAATGCATCATACATGCATACCAGATCACAGGCTCTCTAAACAAATTTTTTACGGCGAGCTGCATTGTGGTAAACGCTTCCAGGGTGGCCAGAGGAAACGCTTTAAAGACACTGAAGATCTCACTAAAAGCTTTTGGAATTCATCATGACACTTGGGAGAGTGCTGCCAAAGACCGAAATTCATGGCGTGCATCATTACACAAGGGTGCAGTCACTTGTGAAGCAACCAGGACTGCAAGAGCTGTAAAGAAAAGGCTGGACAGAAAAACCACTGCTGGAGATCCTCATCCTGGAACGTCAAGCATTCTTTTCCCACATTGTCAAAGAATATTTCAAGCCAAATTAGGCCTCATTGGCCATCTTAGAACTCACAGCTCCATACTTTCAACCTCACTGGACGAAATGAATGGATATCATCACTCTTGATGGACAAACAGTAACATTTCAAATGCATCCATCAGTTTTCCTTTGTGAAGAACTAAACACTTTATATCTTCATATGTTGCTCTTATTAAGTTCATGGTTGTTTTGTTTTTTTCGGAATCCAATAGTGTCACATTGGCCTCCACAGAAATTCCCTATCACATCCAATATAAATTGGTGCATGCAGTTCAGTACTTTACTCTATTATTATGTGTAATGTGATTAGTTTGTTCATGCAGGATCTATTTGGTCAGAAGCCTGCCTGTTCATCTGCCCTCAACTGTTTGTCAATAGTATCTCCTAATCTCTCAAGAGTGATTCTGCTTAATATTTTCCCAGGCACTGATAATAGCATTATTCTTATATAATGTTCACTCATGTTCACTTTTCTTAGGAGACTTCACGAGATATCCTTCCCTCCTGTCTGCTGGTATTTCTTTGGTCTCCCAGACTCCATTAATAATGTGTGCAGTGTTTTAGCTGAAGTATCTATATTTGATTTCTTCTTCTTCTTCTTCTTCTTCTGCGTTCATCCGGATTTTTTTTTGGATGTGACTGTGTTGTGCCTATTTACAGCAGAGCTGCATTCTTGCGCCGTTAGGCCGACACATCCGACTTCTGCGGGCATTTGTTGACCGGGTTAACCTTCCCGGGTATATTTGATTTAATAGCTTATGGATCACTTTGTCTATTCATAACAGTAATGGAGCATAATAAACCCTAAAGTATGTCTTTAGAGACTGCCTTTACTTTGCCAAAGAGAGAGAGAAAATCTTGTACAAAGGAGTGACACTTCAAGACAAACTCTGGGGGAGAAGTGAAGACCTCAAGCGAAATGTCCTGTGTGTGACCCAAGCCAGAATATATGCCTAGCACATAACTGAAAAAGAGAAAGAAGGAAAATAGTGATATAATAAAATATATCGATAAATGTATTAAAAAACAGAAGTATATATAAATTGTGTTCTTGTCATGCAGCAGGAAATCTATCTAATATTCACTGAAGCTGAAACCTGTCAGCTTTTTCAGCTCCAAGAGTGATCTAATGTTTTTTTTTTCTTTTAAGATATCTTTATTTACCTTTACCTTTATTTATTGATACCTTATAGAAGCATGCCTTTATTGTAAAAATTATGTCATTACTTCATTCATTCATTCATTACTTCATTCATTCATTCATTCAGTAGCAGGTCCTTTGCAGAACCTCACTCCCATAACAACCTTCCAGAAAACTTCTCGATCACAAGCAAGATGTCCTGCATCTGATACACCCATCTGGAGATCATCCACCACATCCTACACCCATCTTCTCTTTGGCCTTCCTCTTCCTCTCTTCCCAGGCATGGACCCATCCATTATTGTTCTCTCCAAACTTTCGTGACGTTTCAAGCTACCAAAATATATCAATTTTCATTGTTTTATACTCTTTAAAAGCCAACCTTCATTAATATTCACCTCTTAAATTATGATGCATTTGTTCTTTTCTTTACCCAAGATATTCTTAGAACCCATCTATAACATTTATATTCAAAAGCATTTATGTGCTGTTCAGCTTGTTTAGTAAGTGTCCAGGTCTCACATGTCATTACTACCTTTTATAAATTAATTTTTGGAAAAAAAAACAAGTGTAAATACAACCTCATTTTAGATACTATATATGGACTATGTACAAGCAGTTGAAAGGGCAGGTTTAAATGTGTCTATGGAAAATGGGGTCAATAGCATAGAAAGACGAAATGACTTACATATATCTTAAACAAAGTAGGAATTAAAATAGAATTGCTAAGCATGATCCAGATTTAACATATACAATATTTTGAACACAAAGACATAACCCTATTGAAAACTATGCTAGAAGGAAAGATGGTAGGAAAACTTGCAAAGGGATATGACAGTTTAAATAAGATCACATCAAAATATGAGCTGGAAAGAAGATAGTAGACTACACCATCAGGGTGACAGGCAGAAAGTACTAGAGATCTGAAGCAGTCAGCTTTCAATGTGAAGATTGCAAAATGTCTTATTTGATCAGTTTAGATCACAGAAATTCTTTTCAGTTGAATATGATTGTTGTTGCACTGATCATTCACTATTTCTTGAAAAAGGAAACTGACTGTAATATACAGATTGAGACAAGCTTTTGTAAATAGTTGTTATTAAGCAGTTTTAAAACATTGAGCATAACATTTTTTTCAGTTTTTTGGGTGGTTACTCGTATTAGGTAATGTGTTTTCAGAAATTTGGTACTACTGATATTATAGTTTATGGGTATTGTTAATTTTAACAATTTCAACAAAATATGACTGCTAAATATTCACTTTAAAGGCACATTTGACATCACACATCTGCTAGTTACATCAAATTGAGTGACCAAAGGTATATCAAAGCCTCAGCTGTCAGCTATTCTAACAAACATGTTATATCAAAGCCTCAGCTGTCAGCTATTCTAACAAACATGTTATATCAAAGCCTCAGCTGTCAGCTATTCTAACAAACATGTTATATCAAAGCCTCAGCTGTCAGCTATTCTAACAAACATGTTATATCAAAGCCTCAGCTGTCAGCTATTCTAACAAACATGTTATATCAAAGCCTCAGCTGTCAGTTATTCTAACAAACATGTTATATCAAAGCCTCAGCTATCAGCTATTCTAACAAACATGTTATATCAAAGCCTCAGCTGTCAGCTATTCTAACAAACATGTTATATCAAAGCCTCAACTGTCAGCTATTCTAACAAACATGTTCATATATTTCTTCATCATATGTGACTATTGGTTTGCGAGGCATGTTAACTCAGGCTTACTTTGTGTATTTTAAAATACTTTTTTTCCAGAATGGTGAGACAGTGCTTCATGCTGCTGCATTGTTTGGCCACTTGAAAGCTGTGAGACTTTTACTGCAGTCAGGTGTTCAAGCAGACATTAAAAATAAGGTAATATCTCAATCATTCTCCCAGTCAGAATGACGAACTCTTAGAATGAGTTCCAGCAACTAATAAATCCATTAATGGGAATTCATAATCTGATGAAGAATCTTATCCAAAATATAAACATTCAATAGTAGATGCTTTCTTGCATTTATTTTTTTCTTGAACAAAGCCACAAAACTATGTAGTTGGCAAAACACAACATTCATTTTCATTGAGTTGAGTTGAGCTAAGAACCAACATCATTGCACTCAGGACATTCCCATACATGCTCCGTCCCCTCATTCAACAGCCAGTGAAGAGTCATACTCTTTTTCATTTAGTTTGTGAAACAAGTGCCGGACTGTATTATAGAGATGTTTTAATATTGCACTTCCTATTTAAATATTGATATTAACAATTATGGTCTGTTTGATATTCACCATAGAGCCAACATTGTTACTGTTATTGCACACTGAAATATTGCTGCTGCCAAAAGAATTCTTCAATCTGAATTATACATTCACTGAACACCATATTTTAATGTACTACAGTTATGATAAGGAAGCTATTGTAACAGAAGATAACTAATGTATTTACCATTGTGAAATATAATTATACAGAATTGTTTATAACCATGATAGCATCGTGGTTTGTGAAAGTGGTCAATGCACATATATAAAAAACAGTAGTCAGGAATTTAATCCCTAGAAGTGGCAGTCCTAAGGCTGACCATCTTTTGCTTCTTGTACATCTGATAGTCCTTGCTGTATGGTCAACATGTTTGTCTACATTCCTCCTGCTCCATATGTTACCAGTCATTTCTTATGCCTGATGTCAGACTAACAACTTTTCTCTAAGTCTTTCCCTATATCTCTTCTTATCTATCCTTATGAAGTAATCTAGGGTAGTTAATGTTTTGGGTCATGTATTTTCACACAGAAAGCTCAACAGGACAGATAAAAATGGCACAACAGCATCTGTTTGTGACGAAACTTTTATTTTACCCAATTAGTTCCCGTCAGTCTCTGTGGTGAAGGGCTTACAGACACAGTTCGTAATCCTATATACCCACATTCGAAACACAGCTGCGCACAATTTGGCAGCAGATCACGTTGCGCTGGTTTTGCATTAGTATCGGTGCCGGTCATTCAGAAAGCAATGGCAAACTACTGAACATAAACTTGCCAAATTAGCAGCAGAAATGCTGGTGTTGACTGCAATGTCCTATAAAAAGGATATGCAAACCCCAAGAAAATCAGTTCCCATGCAACCTAATACCAGACACCCAACTTTGTAAACTTGTCTGGATTACATATATCCTTAACAGACCGTATCAAAGTTGGGTTCCAGTCCAGTTGTGATCTATACAAACTTGTTGCCACACATTTAGTTTGTGCTGTCTTCGTTGTCATACCCTAGTGGTCTTGAAATCACTTGTCTTGTCCTGTAAACAAATTTGTAATTTGAATAACAAAGACGCCAAATAATAGATTGCACGATTTATTGCCTAGCATATTTCACTGCATCTTGTCAGGTATATACTGCAGAAATCACACAACACAAAGTAACATAACTAGATAAATCCTTCAAGCTGAAATATACACATATTTTCACAGTAATTTCAATTGTCTTCCGTGATAATTTTAAGCTGACTATCATGTCTTTCTATATGCACAAAACTGGCCTATGCAGATTAATCATGATGGCTTCTGCGATCTTTAACAAGCGACTATTTTGTGTGTTAAACAACATGTGAAATACATTATCTCTATCGATTACGTGGCCAGTTTCCAAAATATGCCATCCAATCGATGACGTAGGAGGTTTGAGGTGTGTTGGCTTGGCCAAGCCAGGTTGAAATGCCAACCTCACCATCAGCAAACCAGAAGTTTAAGAATTAGTATGCGGGATTATGCCTGGTCTAGAGGTTACACGGATTTCTCCGTAATCCTGTATACTCTCACGAGTAACGTGATGTGCACGAGAATCAGTAGCGGTTCTCTCCGTGTCGGTAACTTATGAGGTATGTGAGCCAGTCGCTGAGAAAGCAATGGTAAACTACTGAACGTAAGTAATCTTGCCAAGAAATCAACAATCAGCTGAAAGATGCTGATGTTGACAACGATGTCCTGTAAAGGATATGCGGGGGGGAAAACACACAAAGTGTGGTATTATGAACTGCATCCGTAACCCCTTTGCCTTGAAGCCAGCACAAACCATATACATATCTCATAAACGTGGAAATAAATACAGCGTAGGATATCTCAAAAAGCAAGAAACTACAGAACAATTTATTATCACAGTTTCTAATAACTACTAGGCCTTGCAACAGTTATTAGATAAGACGAGCACATAGATTGATGGCAGCAAGTAAAAAAATTTTGAATGAATCATGAATAGAAGTTCTTGAAAATTTAATGAACACAAAGTATTTACAAAAATAAAGGAAATGAGCCAACATTTAGAGATGAATAAAGCTGAAGGCGGTGTATGTACATTGTGATTATAATAATAGTGAAAAATTAATATCACTGCACTAGGTTCAAGTTCATAGGTGCTCAGTCTCTCCCAATAGAAGTCAAAAGGTGTGGACGCTGATCAATTATAATTTTATGAAGCTAGATCTACCACTCCTCATCCTGCAGCTTGTTAGCTAAACACCATCTTCATCCCCAGTCATTATGACCAGTTCCATACTTAGTTTCCCATTCCAATAGTCATAGTCAAGAAGATCCATCAAGAGCTTTCACCATTCTGTCATTTATTGCTAGCAGAATATCATCATTATATGTCATTCTGTCATTTATTGCTAGGAGAATATCATCAATATATGTCATTCTGTCATTTATTGCTAGCAGAATATCATCTTACTTCATCTTTATTGTCCCAGTGATAGGGGAAGAACAATGTGGGTTTGTAGAAGGGAAGGGTACAGTAAATGCTTTGTATATGCTGCGAACAGTTATTGAACGTTCCTTAGAAGTAAACAAGGATATACATCTTTGCTTTATTGACTACACAAAGGCTTTTGATAGAGTTAGACATGTCAACATGGTGGATATGCTTGCAGATCTACAAATTGATGGGAAAGACATTAGACTTATAAAAAACATATATTGGAAACAACAAGCTGCCATAAGGATTGATAATGAAGTGGGACAATATCAGCCTATTAAGAGAGGTGTTAGGCAGGGATGTGTAATGTCTCCAAATCTTTTTTCCCTGTACATTGAAAATATTTTCAGAAATGTAGAAGATATAAATGGAATCAGCATTGGAGGACGAAACATCAATAACATTAGGTATGCAGATGATACAGTATTGATTGCAGACAATGTGCAGGACCTGCAACAATTAGTAGATGTGGTTGTTGTACACAGTGAGCAGCTGGGGTTAGAATTATATTGTAAAAAGACACTAGGTTGTGGTCGTCACTAGGAAGAACGAAGTACCACATTGTAATATACAAGTAAATGGAAATATTCTTCAACAAGTGAATCGATACAATTATCTCGGAACAGTCATAACATCTGATGGGAGATGCCTTGAAGAGATTAGAACAAAAATCGCCATGGCGAAGGTAGTCTTTAGCAAGATGAAAAAACATTCTGACCAATAAAAAGATGTCAGTTGAAATGAGAAAAAGAGTGTTGAGGGGATACATAGAGCCTGTTCTTTTGTATGGATGTGAAACTTGGACAATGAGCAGTCAAGCTGAAAAACATCTGATGGCTGCAGAAATGTGGTTTCTGAGGAAAATGCAAAGAATACCATGGACAGATAGAAAAACCAATTACCAAGTACTACAGGAGACAAATGAAAATCGTAAATTGATTAGAGAAATTAGACCTAGACAGACAAAATGTTTTGGACATGTTATGAGAAGAAATGGATTGGAGAACTTAGTGACAACTGGCAAGATCGAAGGGAACAGACCAAGAGGAAGACCGAGAGGAAAATACCTGGATGACTTGGCCACATGGCATGGACGAGACAGGAACACTGAGCTGATCCACGATGCTAGTGATCGAATGAAATGGCGAGTCATGACCACCCACGCTTTCCAGCATGGCACATGATTGATTGATTGATTGATAGGTGCTTTAAAAGCTAGCTTGTCAGGGGACAGTTTTGAGCCTTGTAGTAGACTATTAAATATGCGTTAGTTAGTCAGTCAGTTTGTTGGTTAGTTAGTTAGTTCATTGGTTTGTTAGTCAGTCAGTCGGTCAGTCAGTCAACAGGTCATCCTCATTACACATCAAACTATTAGTCCAAAAGTACTCAGATCCTTTCATCAGTATCTCTCTCAACACTGAGCAACTGACAACACCGGTTCTGTGTTGCTTGACTATTCTTATCTGGCTTTCTCATGGCACTCTTGTCTAGCTTGATCCTGTTTGACTTGATATTCTTGCAGTCTGGTGAAAATTGCAGAACCACATCCATCCCTTGAGTCATTTACTCATCCTCCATGTGCCTTGCCGATAAGCGTGGGTGGTAATGTTTTACCATCTCACTCGATCACCAGAGTCGTGGATCAGCTCCGTGTTTCCGTCTCGACCATGCCACATGGCCAAGCCATCCAGGTATTTGCTTCTAGATCTTCTTCTTGGTCTGTTCCCTTCGATCTTACCAGTTGTCACCATGTTCTTCAATTCATTACTCATCCTGCCACCCTGATTTTATTCAGGGTGTCAGCCTGGACCATAGCCCCTCTGCTCCCTGCAGCAGCAAAGCATGTTTCCTCTTACAACCGCATGTTCTGGCACAAAATTAAAGTCTTGACTTTCTCAGAGAATAAAGCCAAAACTGTCTGGCCCAGCCATAGTTGATATTCCATAGCATACTCAATCTTCCATAGAATACTCATGGATTCGCTGAGAAATTATGCAATGGAAAACATCCGTGTCTCTAGTTACGCAATTGCCTTTGTTACTGTCATGACCTCCAATGTTAAATTGCTCATAGTCATGGCAAAAGTTTTTTTAATACATTCTCATACCTATGTTTAAAACTATTATAACTGTAATATTTATGTATTACATTTGAAGGCAATCACTGCTTCAATCATTATTTAACAGTTTCTTGTAGTTTACATACAGAATCTTTCTTTAATTGCCATGTAGAAACAAATTCGCTGTTTACATGCACATCTTGAATATGAAAAGAAAACACTTATTTGAGTTTCACAGCATGTATCCTAGGTTACCTTTTATACTAATATTTATTTAATTGCTTGTTTTCTCTGTGCTGCTGGGCTACTGCTGTGCTCATTAGTAAGTAAAGGACCATTTTAATGCCTTAATATAAATTGGGCATATTTTGCTAAACCCATGTTTCTGTAGATCGGTCAGTACTCAACGGGTGATGTGGTCAGTATCATGGTGATCGTCTTTACTTCCCAAGAACTTCTTGGTCCTCATTTTAGGCTGGGTCGACCTGGAAGCCCATGTTATTTTAAAAACTCCTAGGTCCCTCTGATGTGTATTGACCCAATGACCACCAAGCTGGCAGGTGAGCTTATAGCCACTACACAACCTCAGCTCCCTCTATGTTTATAGCCACTACACTGCCTCAGTTCCCACTGCATTTATAGCCACTACACTGCCTGAGTTCTCACTGTATTTATAGCCACTACACTGCCTCAGTTCTCACTGTGTTTATAGCCACTACACTGCCTGAGTTCTCACTGTATTTATAGCCACTACACTGCCTCAGTTCCTACTGTGTTTATAGCCACTACACTGTCTCAGTTCCTACTGTGTTTATAGCCACTACACTGCCTCAGTTCCTACTGTGTTTATAGCCACTACACTGCCTCAGTTCCTACTGTGTTTATAGCCACTACACTGCCTCAGTTCTCACTGTGTTTATAGCCACTACACTGCCTCAGTTCCCACTGTGTTTATAGCCACTACACTGCCTCAGTTCTCACTGTGTTTATAGCCACTACACTATCTAAGTTCTCACTGTGTTTATAGCCACTACACTGCCTCAGTTCCCACTGTGTTTATAGCCACTACACTGCCTCAGTTCTCACTGTATTTATAGCCACTACACTGCCTCAGTTATCACTGTGTTTATAGCCACTACACTGCCTCAGTTATCACTGTGTTTATAGCCACTACACTGCCTCAGTTCTCACTGTGTTTATAGCCACTACACTGCCTCAGTTCTCACTGTGTTTATAGCCACTACACTATCTAAGTTCTCACTGTGTTTATAGCCACTACACTGCCTCAGTTCTCACTGTGTTTATAGCCACTACACTGCCTCAGTTCTCACTGTGTTTATAGCCACTACACTATCTGAGTTCCCACTGTATTTATAACCACTACACTGCCTCAGTTCTCACTGTGTTTATAGCCACTACACTGCCTCAGTTCTCACTGTGTTTATAGCCACTACACTATCTAAGTTCTCACTGTATTTATAGCCACTACACTGCCTCAGTTCTCACTGTATTTATAGCCACTACACTGCCTCAGTTATCACTGTGTTTATAGCCACTACACTGCCTCAGTTCTCACTGTGTTTATAGCCACTACACTGCCTCAGTTCTCACTGTGTTTATAGCCACTACACTGCCTCAGTTCTCACTGTGTTTATAGCCACTACACTGCCTCAGTTCTCACTGTGTTTATAGCCACTACACTGCCTCAGTTCTCACTGTGTTTATAGCCACTACACTATCTGAGTTCCCACTGTGTTTATAGCCACTACACTGCCTCAGTTCTCACTGTGTTTATAGCCACTACACTATCTAAGTTCTCACTGTGTTTATAGCCACTACACTGCCTCAGTTCTCACTGTGTTTATAGCCACTACACTGCCTCAGTTCTCACTGTGTTTATAGCCACTACACTGCCTCAGTTCTCACTGTGTTTATAGCCACTACACTATCTCAGTTCTCACTGTGTTTATAGCCACTACACTGCTTCAGTTCTCACAGTGTTTATAGCCACTACACTATCTCAGTTCCCACTGTATTTATAGCCACTACACTGCCTCAGTTCTCACTGTGTTTATAGCCACTACACTGCCTCAGTTCTCACTGTGTTTATAGCCACTACACTGCCTCAGTTCTCACTGTGTTTATAGCCACTACACTGCCTCAGTTCCACTGTGTTTATAGCCACTACACTGCCTCAGTCCACTGTGTTTATAGCCACTACACTATCTCAGTTCCACTGTGTTTATAGCCACTACACTTCCTCAGTTATCACTGTGTTTATAGCCACTACACTGCCTCAGTTCCTACTGTGTTTATAGCGACTACACTGCCTCAGTTCCTACTGTGTTTATAGCCACTACACTGCCTCAGTTCTCACTGTGTTTATAGCCACTACACTGCCTCAGTTCTCACTGTTTTATAGCCACTACACTGCCTCAGTTCTCACTGTGTTTATAGCCACTACACTGCCTCAGTTCTCACTGTGTTTATAGCCACTACACTGCCTCAGTTCTCACTGTGTTTATAGCCACTACACTATCTGAGTTCCCACTGTATTTATAAGCCACTACACTGCCTCAGTTCTCACTGTATTGTATAGCCACTACACTGCCTCAGTTCTCACTGTGTTTATAGCCACTACACTGCCTCAGTTCTCACTGTGTTTATAGCCACTACACTTACTCAGTTCTCACTGTATTTATAGCCACTACACTGCCTCAGTTCTCACTGTATTTATAGCCACTACACTGCCTCAGTTCTCACTGTGTTTATAGCCACTACACTGCCTCAGTTCTCACTGTGTTTATAGCCACTACACTGCCTCAGTTCTCACTGGTTTATAGCCACTACACTGCCTCAGTTCTCACTGGTATTTATAGCCACTACACTGCCTCAGTTCTCACTGTGTTTATAGCCACTACACTGCCTCTCAGTTCTCACTGTGTTTATAGCCACTACACTATGCTCAGTTCCCACTGTATTTATAGCCACTACACTGCCTCAGTTCTCACTGTGTTTATAGCCACTACACTGCCTCAGTTCTCACTGTGTTATAGCCACTACACTGCCTCATGTTCTCACTGTAGTTTATAGCCACTATACTGCCTCAGTTCTCACTGTGTTTATAGCCACTAACACTGCTCTCAGTTCTCACTGTTTATTATAGCCACTACACTAGCCTCAGTTCTCACTGTAGTTTATAGCCACTACACTGCCTCAGTTCTCACTGTGTTTATAGCCACTACACTGCCTCAGTCGCACTGTGTTTATAGCCACTACACTGCCTCAGTTCTCACTGTGTTTATCGCCACTACACTGCCTCAGTTCTCACTGTGTTTATAGCCACTACACTGCCTCAGTTATCACTGTGTTTATAGCCACTACACTGCCTCAGTTCTCACTGTGTTTATAGCCACTACACTGCCTCAGTTCTCACTGTTTATAGCCACTACACTGCCTCAGTTCTCACTGTGTTTATAGCCACTACACTGCCTCAGTTCTCACTGTGTTTATAGCCACTACACTGCCTTTATAGCCATTACACTGCCTCAGTTCTCACTGTGTTTATAGCCACTACACTATCTGAGTTCCCACTGTATTTATAACCACTACACTGCCTCAGTTCTCACTGTGTGTATAGCCACTAAACTGCCTCAGTTCTCACTGTGTTTATAGCCACTACACTGCCTCAGTTCTCACTGTGTTTATAGCCACTACACTATCTAAGTTCTCACTGTATTTATAGCCACTACACTGCCTCAGTTCTCACTGTATTTATAGCCACTACACTGCCTCAGTTATCACTGTGTTTATAGCCACTACACTGCCTCAGTTCTCACTGTGTTTATAGCCACTACACTGCCTCAGTTCTCACTGTGTTTATAGCCACTACACTGCCTCAGTTCTCACTGTATTTATAGCAACTACACTGCCTCAGTTCTCACTGTGTTTATAGCCACTACACTGCCTCAGTTCTCACTGTGTTTATAGCCACTACACTATCTAAGTTCCCACTGTATTTATAGCCACTACACTGCCTCAGTTCTCACTGTGTTTATAGCCACTACACTGCCTCAGTTCTCACTGTGTTTATAGCCACTACACTGCCTCAGTTCCCACTGTATTTATAGCCACTACACTTCCTCAGTTCTCACTGTGTTTATAGCCACAACACTGCCTCAGTTCTCACTGTTTATAGCCACTACACTGCCTCAGTTCTCACTGTGTTTATAGCCACTACACTGCCTCAGTTATCACTGTGTTTATAGCCACTACACTGCCTCAGTTCTCACTGTGTTTATAGCCACTACACTATCTGAGTTCCCACTGTATTTATAGCCACTACACTGCCTCAGTTCTCACTGTGTTTATAGCCACTACACTGCCTCAGTTCTCACTGTGTTTATAGCCACTACACTGCCTCAGTTCTCACTGTGTTTATAGCCACTACACTATCTAAGTTCTCACTGTGTTTATAGCCACTACACTGCCTCAGTTCTCACTGTGTTTATAGCCACTACACTGCCTCAGTTCTCACTGTGTTTATAGCCACTACACTATCTAAGTTCTCACTGTGTTTATAGCCACTACACTGCCTCAGTTCTCACTGTGTTTATAGCCACTACACTATCTCAGTTCTCACTGTGTTTATAGCCACTACACTGCTTCAGTTCTCACAGTGTTTATAGCCACTACACTATCTCAGTTCCCACTGTATTTATAGCCACTACACTGCCTCAGTTCTCACTGTGTTTATAGCCACTACACTGCCTCAGTTCTCACTGTGTTTATAGCCACTACACTGCCTCAGTTCTCACTGTGTTTATAGCCACTACACTGCCTCAGTTATCACTGTGTTTATAGCCACTACACTATCTCAGTTTCACTGTGTTTATAGCCACTACACTTCCTCAGTTCCCACTGTGTTTATAGCCACTACACTGCCTCAGTTCCCACTGTGTTTATAGCCACTACACTATCTCAGTTATCACTGTGTTTATAGCCACTACACTATCTCAGTTTTACTGTGTTTATAGCCACTACACTTCCTCAGTTCTCACTGTGTTTATAGCCACTACACTGCCTCAGTTCCCACTGTGTTTATAGCCACTACACTGCCTCAGTTCCACTGTGTTTATAGCCACTACACTATCTCAGTTTCACTGTGTTTATAGCCACTACACTTCCTCAGTTCCCACTGTGTTTATAGCCACTACACTGCCTCAGTTCCTACTGTGTTTATAGCGACTACACTGCCTCAGTTCCTACTGTGTTTATAGCCACTACACTGCCTCAGTTCTCACTGTGTTTATAGCCACTACACTGCCTCAGTTCCTACTGTGTTTATAGCCACTACACTGCCTCAGTTCCTACTGTGTTTATAGCGACTACACTGCCTCAGTTCCTACTGTGTTTATAGCCACTACACTGCCTCAGTTCTCACTGTGTTTATAGCCACTACACTGCCTCAGTTCCTACTGTGTTTATAGCCACTACACTGCCTCAGTTCTCACTGTGTTTATAGCCACTACACTGCCTCAGTTCCTACTGTGTTTATAGCCACTACACTGCCTCAGTTCCTACTGTGTTTATAGCCACTACACTGCCTCAGTTCCTACTGTGTTTATAGCCACTACACTGCCTCAGTTCTCACTGTGTTTATAGCCACTACACTGCCTCAGTTCCTACTGTGTTTATAGCCACTACACTGCCTCAGTTCCTACTGTGTTTATAGCCACTACACTGCCTCAGTTCCTACTGTGTTTATAGCCACTACACTGCCTCAGTTCCTACTGTGTTTATAGCCACTACACTGCCTCAGTTCCTACTGTGTTTATAGCCACTACACTGCCTCAGTTCTCACTGTGTTTATAGCCACTACACTGCCTCAGTTCCTACTGTGTTTATAGCCACTACACTGCCTCAGTTCCTACTGTGTTTATAGCCACTACACTGCCTCAGTTCTCACTGTGTTTATAGCCACTACACTGCCTCAGTTCCTACTGTGTTTATAGCCACTACACTGCCTCAGTTCCTACTGTGTTTATAGCGACTACACTGCCTCAGTTTCCTACTGTGTTTATAGCCACTACACTGCCTCAGTTCTCACTGTGTTTATAGCCACTACACTGCCTCAGTTCCTACTGTGTTTATAGCCACTACACTGCCTCAGTTCCTACTGTGTTTATAGCCACTACACTGCCTCAGTTCCTACTGTGTTTATAGCCACTACACTGCCTCAGTTCCTACTGTGTTTATAGCGACTACACTGCCTCAGTTCCTACTGTGTTTATAGCCACTACACTGCCTCAGTTCTCACTGTGTTTATAGCCACTACACTGCCTCAGTTCCTACTGTGTTTATAGCCACTACACTGCCTCAGTTCCTACTGTGTTTATAGCCACTACACTGCCTCAGTTCCTACTGTGTTTATAGCCACTACACTGCCTCAGTTCTCACTGTGTTTATAGCCACTACACTGCCTCAGTTCCCACTGTGTTTATAGCCACTACACTGCCTCAGTTCTCACTGTGTTTATAGCCACTACACTGCCTCAGTTCTCACTGTTTATAGCCACTACACTGCCTCAGTTCTCACTGTTTATAGCCACTACACTGCCTCAGTTCTCACTGTGTTTATAGCCACTACACTGCCTTAGGTCTCACTGTGTTTATAGCCACTACACTATCTGAGTTCCCAGTGTATTTATAGCCACTACACTGCCTCAGTTCTCACTGTGTATATAGCCACTACACTGCCTCAATTCCCACTGTGTATATAGCCACTACACTGCCTTAGTTCCCACTGTGTTTATAGCCACTACACTGCCTCAGTTCTCACTGTGCTTATAGCCACTACACTGCCTCAGTTCCCACTGTGTTTATAGCCACTACACTGCCTCAGTTCTCACTGTGTTTATAGCCACTACACTGCCTCAATTCCCACTGTGTATATAGCCACTACACTGCCTCAGTTCCCACTGTGTTTATAGCCACTACACTGCCTCAGTTCTCACTGTGTTTATAGCCACTACACTGCCTCAGTTCCACTGTGTTTATAGCCACTACACTGCCTCAGTTCTCACTGTGTTTATAGCCACTACACTATCTCAGTTCCACTGTGTTTATAGCCACTACACTATCTCAGTTCCCACTGTATTTATAGCCACTACACTATCTCAGTTCCACTATGTTTATAGCCACTACACTATCTCAGTTCCACTGTGTTTATAGCCACTACACTATCTCAGTTCCCACTGTATTTATAGCCACTACACTGCCTCAGTTTCCACTGTGTTTATAACCAGCAATGTGATGGAAAAGTAGCTAGCCTATTATTTTTTTTTTTTTTTTTTTTGCTTTAAGAAAATTGAGGGCATGTGCGTTGAAGGGCTAACAAACACGATTCCTAATCCTGCATATTGTGTTCAAAACACAGCTGTGAGCAATGTGGAAGCACACTGCCTTGCACTGGTTTTGATACATAGTATGAGTTCTGATCTTTCAGAAAGTAATGGCAAATTACTGAATGCATTCTTGTCAAGAGATCACACACAACTATTATATGCTGGGATTAGCTGTGACGTCCTGTAAAGGATATGCAGCTAACTTCTCTTTTCAATAATCACATACTTTTATATCTCAAATGTACTGAATAATCTATGAAGATCTATGGTTTTCTATTAAAACACAAGTTTTCACAAATTTATCAGATAATAATCACCTGATTGCAAATAAATAAACAACACAGGATGTAACTGTAAATGTTTTTTTTAATTTTCTTTTGTGTTTTAGCCACTACACTGCCTGTAAATGTTTCTTATTTTCTTGTATAACTTGAAGGAAGGTCAGACAGCAGCGGAACTGGCAACAGAAGCAGGTTATGACTACATAGCTACCTACATCAATAACTTTAGGTTGGACCCGGATGGCAAAAGCTTAGCTGGTATATATGCAGAAGCAGATGGATGAAGCATTCCCTAACAAATCAAACAGCAATTCTCTGATGCTTGTAGAGACTGTATCATGGAGCATGATTTCTTCTTGCACACTAGCAAGAAAAACTGGCAGACATTATGTTTCTCAACAACTTCCATCTTCAAGGGTAAGAATGAAGTTACCCCAAAGGATCAATACAAATTGATATTCTTCAAGAAATGAGGGAGATCTTTTTGAAATTATAATTTCACATGTTCATAAACGAAACAAAATATGTGTGAGTATTTTCATTAACTTTTCCTATTATTTTTTGCAAATATGAGACCTACATATCTGGATAGATCATAAATAATCTAATAAAATGAAACCTCATTCAAACAGAGATATAAATTGTTTAGTGAACTCCTAGCAAGTCAAAGTCATCAAAAGGAATGCATAGAAAATCCATAGTAGCTATTTTGTTTCAGCTGAATAATTTCAGCACTGGAAATAATATATTAATAACTGGATTCTTAACTGTTACAGCTATAAAAAATCTTCACTCACATGATATTGTTGTGTACATGATGATGAAAAGAAACATATGGCATTGTTGTTTTCTGCATGACTAGTTTAGTACACCAGCTTGGGAAATATGTCACATAAATACTGCTTTAATTCTGCCATATGTTTCAACTTTCACATATTAAAGGGCACACATTTCAGATATGGAGTTCACTCATTTATAAATGTACACACTACATACTAGTTTATAGATATACACACTACTTTATAGGTGTACACACTACATTATAGGTGTGCAGACTGATTTATAGGGGTACACACTATTTTATAGGTGTACACACTACTTCATAGGTGTACACACTACTTCATAGGTGTACATATTACTTTATATGTGTACACACTACTTTATATGTGTACACACTACTTTATAGATGTAAACATTACTTTATAGGTGCACACAGTATTTTATATGTATACACACAACTTTATAGGTATACACACTTCTTTATATGTGTACACACTACTTTATAGGTATACACACTACTTTATAGGTATACAAACTACTTTGTAGTTGTACACACTACTTTATAGGTATCATATAGATATGTATGTAGGTATGTATTTCAGGATCTTCACCGGTGCTATGAAGTTCGTGCACTGAGCTGAGTTTCTCCAGACTCAGGTTTGAGTTCGGAGGAGAACAGAGCACTTATGGTTTACACCCGTGTGCCGTGATGTTGATCCATCGACTAAAGTAAACTAAACTTTATAGGTATACACACTACTTTATAGGTGTAAACACTACTTTATAGGTGTACACACTACTTTATAGGTGTACATACTACTTTATAGGTGTAAACACTACTTTATAGGTGTACACACTACTTTATAGGTGTAAACACTACTTTACAGGTGTGCACACTACTTTATAGGTGTAAACACTACTTTATAGGTGTAAACACTACTTTATAGGTGTACACACTACTTATATGTATACACACTACTTTATAGTTGTACACACTACTTTATAAGTGTGCACACTACTTTATGGTTGTATACACTACTTTATAGGTATACACACTACTTCATAAGTCTGGTGATCGAGTGAGATGGCAGAACATGACCACCCATGCTTATCGGCATGGCATATGCTGGATGGATGGATGAGTGCAAGAAACAGATGGTTAAGAGTAGACATGAGATCTTTTTTCCATGTACAGTGAAAATATTTTCAGAAATATAGAAGATATGGAAGGAATCAACATTGGGGGACGATACATCAATAACATTAGATATGCAGATGATACAGTCTTGATTGCAGACAATGAACAGGACCTGCAAAATTTAGTAGATGCAGTTGTTGCACAGTGTACAACTAGGTTTAGAACTGAATATTAAGAAGACACAGATTATGGTTCTCACTGGGAAGAAGGAAATACCACAATGTGATATACAAGTAAATGGGCATATTCTTAAGCAAGTGAATCGATACAGTTATCTCAGAAAAGTCATAACATCTTGAGATGCCTTGAAGAGATTAGAACAAGAATTGCCATTGCGAAGTTAGCCTTTGCAGGATGAAAAACATACTGACCAATAAAAAGATATCAATTGAAATGAGAAAAATAATGTTGAAGTGTTACATAGAACATATACTTTTGTGTGGATGTGAAGCGTGAACAATAAGCAGTCAAGCTGAAAAACAGCTGATGGCTGTGGAAATGTGGTTTCTGAGGAAAATGCAAAGAATACCATGGACAGACAGAAAAACCAATGAACAAGTCCTTCAAGAAGCAAATGAAGATTGTAAACTGATTAGAGTCAGTAGACGTAGACAGTTAAAATTATTTGGGCATGTTATGAGATGAAATGACTTGGAGAACTTAGTGACAACTGGCAAGATCGAAGGGAAGAGACTAAGGGGAAGACCGAGAAGTAAATACCTGGATGGCTTGGCCATGTGGCATGGTCGAGACAGGAACACGGAGCTGATCCACGACTCTGGTGATCGAGTGAGATGGCAGAACATGACCGCCCACGCTTATCGGCATGGCATATGATGGATGATGGATGGATGAGTGCAAGAAACAGATGGTTAAGAGTGGACATGATCACCTGCAGTGCCCAGTATCATATATGAACTTACTTCACGCTATTTTTGGAGATATTCTTGCTCTGAATTTTCTTTAAATATTTGAAATAGTAATTTAATTGTTGAAGAAATGTTAAAATAACTGTGCTGGTGACTGAACTATTGAAGAAATGTTAGAATAACTGTGCTGGCGGCTGAATTATTGAAGAATTATTGAAGAAACATACTCATTATGTATGTGTGTGTGTGCCAGGATGCATGTGTGTTTGTGCCAGGATGTATGTGTGTGTGCCAGGATGCATGTGTGTTTGTGCCAGGAAGTATGTGTGTGTGTGCCAGGATGCATGTGTATGTGTGTGTGTGGGTGTGTGTGCGCACCCGTGTGAATAAAAAATGTTGCATGTCCTTTGCAAGATGTTGCAACCAACCCCAGGCTGATTATCCAGCCAACTGTATGTTCAGTAGCTTGCCATCGCTTTTTGAATGAGAAATCCATGTTTGAGTCCACAGACTGGTGTCAGGAATGAACCCACTACCCGACTATCAGCACACAAGAAGTTTAAGTGTGAGAGCTCTTGGCCCCTCGGCCACATTGATCAATATTGATATATAACATAAGTATGTTTCATCAACAATTCAATTACCAGTGCAACTGTTCTAACATTTCTTCAACCACTCATTTATGGTATATAAACAATTAATATACTGCATATATATATAAATATATATATATATATATATATATATATATATATATATATATATATTGCTGAACATATGTTTCCATGTTTGCTGCTAGCCAAGGTCTACTTACTGAAGAGTTATCTTCAACTGTTCCACTGTTGCATGTTATTAAAATTGTTACTGATATAACTCCTTATGCCTATTAACATGTCTGATATGTGTGTCCGTACCATATAGATGAATACATTATTGTATACTTTTATCAAGCTTTCTTTGTTCTTTGTTATATTCTTTTCTTTGGCTCATTTAAAAACAGATTTTTAAAGATGATATCATGATCATCACCATGCAGTATGGCCAATGATGCATCTCCACATCTCACAATCGTCATCATCATGTATCCATGAAGGTGTTGATATTTGTTTAGTGTCATCGATCTATTCTTGTCAAGAAGATGCCAACAGATGTCTGGACAGTCCTTGTCCTCCTCGTATCTGTTTTTTCTCTTGCCCTACCCCCGTCCATTCTCTATCCTCCCATCCATTTTCCATCTCTTTTTTCCCTTCACTGCCAGTATATCTACTTCCTCCCCCTCCCCCGCTCCATATTCTCCCTCCTCTTCATCCTTCCCTCGTTCTCCCAATCCCTCCCCCCTTTTTCTCTTCACATACTCTTCTTGTCCTTTCCCTGTCATCCTCTCCTTTCCCTCCCCCCCCCCCCCCCTTTCCACCTTGTTCACCTTTGAAGAAAAGAAAGTCAGAGAAACAATAATGTGTAATTGGTCTGTTGAATAAGAAACGTCCCATTCTAATAATTATACTATCTTATGATTATATTTAAATATGTTAACACAATAAATGATGCTTTCTAAAACAGTAGTTTTCAAACAGGTTATACCCCTTTACCGGCTCTGTGCCGCAGGAGTCATGGACGCAGCTAGTAATCCCGAAACAAGTTACCGACATGTATTCAAATGTCACTACATTTGCCGTTCCAAGGTACGACTACAATGTCAAGCAACTTCACCAGCCTGGTCCTATAGTTTGCTCGATTACTGGTCATGGGGCAGCAGCTAAATCAACTGTCTATAGTACCTATCAACTTGACTAGTTATGTACCAGCCAGCTCCAGGGATTAATCACACCGTGCCGAATATCAAAGTGAATGGTCATAGACTAAGTTTTGTGGACAAATTCAACTATCTTGGCAGCACTGTGTCACTAGCTGCCACAATTGATGACTAAGTGAATGCAAGAATCTCCAAGGCCAGTGCGGCCTTTGATAGATTGTACAAAAATGTGTGGGACAGAAATGGAATAAGCCTGCAAACAAAACTGAAAGTCTGCAAAGCAGTTGTATTATCCACACTGCTATGATTGATTGATTGATTGATTTAGGAACCGACATCACAGCATTCGGGACATTCCCATAAGCGCTCCGTCCCCATCCACACTGCTATATGCTTGTGAAACATGGACTGTTTATCAACGGCACGCTAGGAAATTAAACCACTTCCACAGTCTGTCTTAGAAAGCTACTGAAGATTGAATGGCAAGACAAGATCCCAGACACTGAAGTCCTAGAAAGAGCGCCCATGCCCAGTATCCACGCTCTACTAATGAAGAATCAGATTCGCTGGACTGGTCATTTGACTCGCATGCCAGATCACAGGCTCCCTAGAAAAAATTTTCGGCCAGCTGCGTTGTGGTAAACGTTCTCAAGGCGGTCAGAGGAATCCTTTAAAAACACTGAAGATCTCACTAAAAGTTTTGGAATTCATCACGACACTTAGGAGACTGCTGCCAAAGACCGAAATTCGCGGCGTACATCATTGCGCAAGGATACAGTCACTTGTGAAGCAAACAGGACTGCAAGAGCTGTGGAAAAAAAAAGGCTGGACAGAAAAACCACTGCAAAAACACTGGGGGAAACAAAAAAACACTGAAAATCCACAAAATTTAACACATGGAGTGAAAAAAAAAACACAGTGGCAACTGGAACATTTTCAAGTAACTTCAAAGCGGAGGTAGAGGCTTTGAAAACTGCAGCAGAAATGCTCTTGATGGAGGAAAATAAAGAGAAGCAAATAGCTATATTTACAGATGCAAAGTCAACTGTCTCAATACTGAGGAGCAAAAACAGCACAGAACTAGCTGACCTAAGAGCAGCACTCCATGGTCTATGCCAGAAATCCAAAAATGTTGTAATACAGTGGATCCCATCACATTTAAGTATACCTGGAAATGAAGAGGCTGACAGACTAGCAAAAGAGGGTGGACGACTACCACAGCCTGACATAGACATAACTTATAATGAGGCAAAGAGGTTTATAAAAGGCACCTGTAGGACCAAATGGGAATCAGAACATCCAGGCCACCAGAAAGATGATGCATATTACAAACTCGACCGAAGAGAACAAGTAGCAATCTTCAGACTCCGCACAGGACATAACAGGCTGAAATACCACTTGTTCAATAAACTAAAGATAGGAGATACCGATGAATGTAATTGTGGAACTGGTAAAATGATAGCTCAACATTTGCTGCAGGAGTGCCCAATATATGCAGAACAGAGAAAGATATTTTGGCCCACACCTGCTTCATTTGAGGACAAGCTCTATGGAGATATCAACAAGCTCAAGTTGAGTGTATCTTACTCCAAATACATTCATGTTGACATTTAAAGGTGCAAGAAGAAGTATTTAGACTGCCACACTTCATACCACAGGTATGTCGGTTACAAAAGCGTGCCAGAGGCATGAAATGGAATATTGCTTGGATAGCAAATCCATTACGTGGAAAGTCCGAATCGAAAGCTCACTGTGTGGATGTCATCTGCAGACTGCATTCCGGAAGAAGGCCCAATATACGGAGGTGAGGCTAAGCAGCCATGTGCAGGACGTGACGATTCCTTGGGTGGGCCCAGTACCAGAGCGCTGTGTGTCGGCTCTGCAAGTATGGAAGCCTCCTTGGATGGGGGGGGGGGGGGGGGGGGGGGGGGAGAGAATGCCCATGGTTTGCCCCTGCCTTCCCTTGAGGGCTGACCAGGATGTCTCTTGTCTGTTCGTCGAGTATGGATTTAACCGAGTGAATCCACTGGCCGCCGCGGGGTTATAATGCTGTCAGATGAATTGAACTTCCGACTTTACTGGTCTCCATTTTACCGGTGTTTACTAAACTAAGAATAACATAACCGAGGCTAGAACCACTATAAATTACTTCGTGGGATAAAAAAGCAAAAACTACTGACACATACTAAACATAATTGTAGACAGGGAATTTACAAACCAAATCTCTGAGTGCAGACTCAGCGGTCTGTGTGCGTGCGTCAGCTGTTCATTGTTTAGACTATAGTGGGGTGGTATTTGTATGTGGGTGGGTGTCCAGTGTCATATGTCAAAGTACACTTGGTCTTAAAGCAAGGCGCCGTCATTATATGGAGATGCCAAATTCGAAGCCTGATCAGGGGTAGTTTCTCGTTATTCAGTGGACGTTACTGGTAGTCACTAATGGACCGTTACTACAACCGGACTTCGTTGTTATGGGTACGACTCCTGGCCTGTTGGCTGCCGGGCCTGGGCACATAACCCGCGATGGCCGCCGTGTAACAGCAGGGTAGATATGTGTCCATAATAGCAATGGATCCTGATGGAGTTATACGACTGTCGTATGACTTCAGCCTCCTACATCACTGCACTATAAGACGGTCTCTATTTTACCTGTCTTGTCAATCTTGTTCTGCGGTATTAAACATAACTCCGACAAGTGAAAGTATGTTAAATTATTTTAATAACACGCATGTCGTATACAAAATTGATAGCCGTCAACACGTATTTCATACATAGGGGTGACAAAATTGCTTTGCTGGAACAGAACGCTGATTTATCAATAACTATATGAAATTATGTAAACACCATATATAATTAACGTGTATTAACTATTCGGTAGACACAAGTAAGTCGATTACATTATTACAACATGAGCAGTTTCACATTTTAAATAGTATAACGGAGTGACTATTCGCAATGGATTTGCGAATATAAAAAAATTATATGTTACATTTGCTACAGCAACTGATACACACAACGCCATGAATACAGAAGACATTGTATTACACATATATTACGTACAACTGTGCAATGAATAACACATGTAAAAACGTTAGGTTAAAGCATAAACATAAGCACAAATTGTATAAAGTACAAAAAAGCATGCATTATAAAACTAGGAATACAACCTTACAGTACAAAAACCATAAACAATTACATTAATAATATACATAATATACACAATACCAACTAACCTGGTGTTGACAAAAGTGAGAGTCTAGTTAGAGAAAATGGAACATTTTTAATATAAAAAAATAGTCTACGCGTTTTTTTTTCTTCTTTCAAAACTTGTTATCTACTTATATTTAATTCATCCTTTGCGTTCATGTCGCATGTATTACAATTAGTGTAAGCAAGTAATGCTTGAAGCCAAATTTGAGACTACAAAATATGTTTTCAAAGCATATGTATACATGAAGATATATACATGTGATTTCTAACGACATATTTCCCCATGTTTCACTTGAAAAAAGTCAGATTTCACTGAAATTTAAACATTAACACTGAAAAAGTATCTTGTTGTTAGGGTCTTTTGCATTTGTTTCTTGTAAGACTTGCTAAATTGTTTTTTTTTCTTTTTTCTTTTTCTATCTGGCCATGGTATGAGTATATTCTTTATATCTCCATTGATGTTTTTCAACTTGTCTGCTCATTGCCCACGCTTCACAGCCGTACAAAAGTACAGATTCTATAAACGGTATATTACCTATACGTTGCTAAGAATGGTACTGGACTATTAACGACAGGCAGCTTAACAACTTTAAGACAACAATAACAACAAACACACATGTGTTACCAGTGCTATAAACACGGTCACACCGCTTGGCCGGGGAGTATACTGAAGACGAGAATTTACTAATATACCCCCAGCGTTATCTCATTCACAAGAACAACAAAACAGTGAGATTTAAGCTTGCTTTTTTTTTATTCAAGTATTGTTTGCAGCCATGTATCGAAAATCCACCAACCACCTTGTTGTCGCAGTATCCAATGTCTTAGTTCCTCGGCCATAAATGTGCCTAAAGATTTAGCGAATCGCTCTTCTAATACTTGAACATTCACATCTGCATTGTAAGAATTATCAACCAGATTCTTACCAAGATGCATCTTAAGTGTAAGCAACATCATTTTTTTCTGCCAAAGTTGATGACATTATCGGCAAAGAGTTCATCGGCGATTGAAACAAAGACTGGGAAAGCGTGTTCGGGCTTGATACTGCTTACTAGACGCGTAAACGCGTGTTGTTGTTTTTTTTACTCCATTTTTTGCAATTTGACGTACTAAACTAACCAACGTCGAGTTATTTGTCTTTGGGGAATTGTAGGAACTAATTATATTCAACGCCATACTCAATATCTTGCTGGGAACTTGTGTCAAGTTTACTGTTGCTTGTATCATTATTATACTGCTGGCTAACGTGCCTAAAAATAAAAATGATGTCTACTATTCAAACATCGGAGAATCATTTGTGTGCAACCTGTAGTAAAGTATCCAAATGGGATTAATACTCTCCCCCAGCACGTTTAAAAAAAGACATTGTTAATGAAATAGAGACGCTTCTCATGTCTGCCATCGGTCGAGAAAAGATATCCTACTACATCACATTCACAAGGAAACACACAACAACACCATCTACAAGAACGACACCATCAACATCGTCAATGCTTAAGAGAAAGGCTCCAACGGAACCAGTCAGTTCTACACAAACTAAACAGGGAGAACAACACAGTCTCTCTCTCTCTCACACCACACACACACACACACACACACACACACACACACACACACACACACACACACACACACACACACTAACTCACGACCACAGAATAGCAACCTAAAAAACTCAACTAAAATTCGTCAACAGTTTTGGTAAGTTCATGTCGTCATTCAGCGTTATCAGTAGCACTTTCATATGTAATTATACCTTGGCTCTCTTGGATTTTATCTTAAAGAACATTTCGCAATACATAATTAGCAATGTCATCGCTTTTCCCGTTTTACATTACCACAACCCATAACAAAACATTGAGAAAATATACTGACACAAATGAAAACAAAAACAACCAAATATAACCTGCTTATTTCCAATAAAGATGCCCATTCGACCATACCTTCCACCGAGTGTATTTTACTTTTATCGTGTATGAACATTTTCCCATTTCACATCTCCATTCTTCAAGCTAATGCTCTGTGTGGTGTCATTGCCTTAGTCTGCTTTATTATTATTATCACATTCCTTAATTACATCTGACAGATGAAGTATTTCTCTGAAAATTTCCAGGGTCTTCAACTGTCGTATTTTCAATGAGTAACTTTTTGTCCATGGGCTACACGTGTACATGTAGTATAAGCACTCGTGTCACCCGTTTTCTTTACAAAGCGATATTCTGTCACTTGTATCTAGTCTACGTTGTAAATAATCATCACTGATGTCCAACTTGACGTTGGCGTAACGTCATTGTCTAGCTTCATGAGCAGGTATTATCAACTGAATTTTTCTTTTCCCCAAACACTCTCATCAAAGGTGACTGATATACATTCTGTTTGGTTGGCTGTACTAGCTCCTATGTCTGTACTTTTCTTGTATGGTATCATTCACGTACTAGTCTGACGCATTCTTAGCTGTCATTAAGAAAAACAAACAAGTATCTATTCTGGCAGAGATTATATTTCACGTCACCAAAGCCATCAAGCAACCCCTCCAGACTTTCTTCGATTCTGGTACTTAAAGGTTATGTCTCTTCTGTAGTTATGCCAAGGATCTGTTGACTTTTATCTTAAAGGACATTTCACAGTACATAATTAGCAACGTCATCACTTGTCCCATTTTACATTACCAAAAGATTCAACTTACCATTCAAGAATATTTGCTAAAGAAACACTTCTAGAGATTGCTCGGACATCTCACTATATTCTTGGTTTCTTTCTGTCACAAAGTGTATATGTGCTTCATATTAGCTTCAAGACTTTTCCATGTCACACTGTCTTCAACTTCCATTGTACCATCAATGAAACATACATACCAGTTATCAACACATGTACCAATACAAGCTGTGGTTCGACCTGTCACAGTTTCGCTATCAACGGGTTGTTCGTCGTCACATGTCTGTTTCACAGGGTTGATGTCTGCACATTCCCATTCCACATTGGCAACTACACTAACTTCCGTTGTAAAAAAACAATCTCCCACTAAAACAAATGCTGTCTACCTAAAAATATCATTTTTTTTCACATTGCCCACTTCTATGTCCCATTGTAATTTCACAACCGCGATAGTGTCATGTCCACAAGAGTAGATTACTTGGGCCATATCTCCCCCTCTATCTAGGCTTCTACTTACAACAGAGACTTCCAGTTGTCTTTCCAATACCCTCTTCATAATTAATATGACTATAGATAGCGTAACCGTGCAGCCAACTGTCATAGTTTGTTAGTGTACAATCAGCTATTTACTAACTAAAATTTAATATTTTAATATCTTATCATTTATATATAGCGAGGGGAATTAACTTAAGAAAAGTTATTTCAAGGGGCATAACTTTTAATAGCATAGCTATATATTCTATATATAGATTGTTGCATTGTTTTCACAGATTTATAAACTCTTTGTCTACAGTTATTTACAGGTATCATCATCATCATCATCATCATCTTCCACTTCTGCCGTCAAGCGTCGTGGGGAGGAATAATTTGCGTTCCAGCGCCCGGTGGACAGCACTGGATAGTGTCATTCCATGTGGTTGTACAATGTCTCTGATGTCGTCAATCCATTTTCTTCTTGGACGTCCTCGTGGTCTCGTCGCAGATGATATTTGATGTAAGGCCAGTGATGGTAGTTGCTGATGTTGCATTCTAACAACATGGCCAAACCACTTGATCTTCTGTCTTTCAATAAATGTGGCACAAGGTGTTGATCCCACAGTCTGTCTGATAGTAACATTTCTTACTCGGTCTCGGATTGTTAAGTTGGCAGCTCTCCTCAGGCATCTCATTTCGCAGGTATTGATTTTGCGAAGGTGTAATTTGGATAAAGTCCAGGTTTGAGATTGGTAGCATAGGGTTGGTGTGAATATGCTGTTTATTATCTGTCGTTTTGCGGACATGGGTATGTTTGGATGTTCAGTAAGAGTGATAGTTGATATGTAAGTGCACTAGCTTTTTGACATCTGATTTCAATTTCTCTGTCTAATCTGCCATCTTCTGTGATCATACTTCCAAGGTATTTGAATTCTTTAACTTGTTTCAGAGGTGTGTTATTTATCTGTATACTTAGTGGGCCTGGCGATCTGATAACTTGCATTACTTCGGTTTTGGCTGTGTTTATACTCACAGGTATATCTTTAAGGCATTTTCATAGTTTTCATAAAAATAATGCATCTATTTAAATAGTGAACATTTTCTAACTCATATTTTTATGTTTAAAGAAGCTATCTACAGTCATGTAGGTGATTTAAAAAAAGAAAAGCAGTTTTCATTAAAAAATAGTGGATGGTGTGTGGAAGGACATTCTTAAGTTAATTTTTTTTTGGGGGGATATATGAATTAAATGAGAAGCTCTCCACCAGGGACTGGGTGAAGCCGGGCCGGGTCAGACAGACAGACAGACAGACAGATAGACGGACGGACGGACGGACGGACGGGCGGGCGGGGGGACGGACGGACGGACGGACGGACAGACAGACAGACAGATCCCCGCCAGGGACTGGCCGAAGGCGGGCCGGGTCAGCTAGTATCTTATATTTCGACCTTGTTCAGAATTTGTACTTTTCATTTGTCACACCATCAAAACAGTCCACCACACCTAGGAAGAACTTGAAAGCACCAGGGATCTGGTTCCTGAGACGAATGTTTTGAATTCCTTGGACTACCAGAGTAACCAACGATGATCATCTGAAAGAGACTATTAGAAAAAGGGCATTATAAACATCAAACACAACACACTTTTTCTTCAGAGTTATATAGATCCAGAGTGTTCGTGACGGAAATATGTAAATTTGTGGATTAAATTTTAATTAACATTTAACCCAAAAAAATCACAATTGTATTGCGCGACTGCAATAGGCATATGTCCTGATTTGGTTTTTCATTTGTTTGTGTCAGTATATTTTCTGAATGGTTTTGTAGTGTGAAACGGGAAAGTGATGTCGTTGCTAATTATGTACTGCGAATTGTCTTTTCAGATAAAATCCAAGAGAGCCTAGGTATATGTGAGTAACAACTCTAAATAGACCGAACAATGCCACCACTTAAGAGGTTGTGTGTGTATATATATATATATATATATATATATATATATATATATATATATATATATCTATATATCTATATATATATATATATATATATATATATATATATATATATATATATATATATATATATATATATATATATGTGTGTGTGTGTGTGTGAGAGAGAGAGAGAGAGAGGAGGAGAGAGGAGAAGAGAGAGAGGAGAGAGAGGAGAGAGAGAGAAGAGAGAGAGAGAGAGAGAGAGAGATAAGGGTGTGATATGACAATTTCTCTTCTCTCTCGTTCATCCGGAGTCGGATGTGATTGCGTTGTGCCTGTTTACAGCAGAGCTGCGTTCTTGCACCGTTAGGCCGACACATCGACTTCTGCGGCATTTGTTGACCGGGTTAACCTTCCCGGGATATGACAATTTGTCTATGGGCATCCCTAATGGGATGGATAATCATTCCCAGACATACCTTCAGAGGAAACCACATAATATTACTCTAGATCGCCCAATGTGGGAACTTTAGACTTAACATTTAAGTTCCTACACAGAAATAGAAAACAAAAGGTTCCTCCATAAGACTTATAGAGATCCTGGCAATTCGCCATAGCAACTGAGGAATTTATTCCCGCCTTAATAATGTTGACTGTGTGCTATCTGCCAACCTCATTTAGATCTCACATTATGTGTATCACATGGGATAATAGATGGAAGATGCTTTACAGCAATACAGAACACATCTTAAGAGAGATTTGTGGCAAAGACAATTAATCACAAACAAAGGAAAGAGACAGACTTCATTTTTTGTTTGTTTTGAGGGCCACATTATCATATTACAAACACTGAAACATGTTGTGACAAATGGAAAGATTTGTGGAAAGAGAGGTAAAGGAAAACAGAAAGAAAAAAAATTCTTGACAGTCTTGTGACCTGGCACGGAAGGTAGTCAGCCCACGAACTGATACATGACATTGGAGATCGCAATATGTGGAGAAGCATGATCGCCCGCGCCTGTCAGCATGGCACTTGATGATACTGTCAAAAGAAAGCATGTATACCATTTTGAAATCTACATAAAAACCAATACAAGGCCAGACAATTAAGGTACTTCGGCCCTATAAAAAATGCAGTTCCAAGTTAAACTATGTGGTAGTGAGAAAGGTGGAGGGGAAGAGTGCGCAAGGAAGACAACGTTACAGATGGGTGGACAACATCAAGAGGTGGAGTGGGAGAAGTGTATATGAGTGTACCATTATGATACTGGCCAGAGGGTGTTGGAGACTTGCTGCAGTCGACTTTCAATGCGGAGATGGCGCTTGATTTACAAGAAGAAAGAACTTTTCTGGAGTTGCCAGAAATGCGGTGAGGTTGGCTGTGTGAAGTCTGTCGACGATGTTGCCATACAAACGGTACTTGTCTTATTCAATATTATTACAAGATCCCTTTACACGCTTTGTGCATATTGGGCTTATTGTGATAGATGCACATTTTTACAGACAAAGCGGCACACTATGCGTGATGTGGTTATATCACGCCGGCCGCCTTCACCGTCCCAAAACGTTCTCGGGTATCTGGTGCCAACCTAAAGCTGTGTCGACCTGGGACTCAAGTCAATGTTGAAAACTCCGACTCCATGTGGATTGGAACCTATGACCACCAGGCATGCAGGCAGGCAAGTGTCAGGTTAGGTTACCGCGGCTCCCAGCACTGGTCTCACTGAACTAATTACTGAGGTGTATAGTTGCAGTTACCGCGGCTCCCAGCACTGGTCTCACTGAACTAATTACTGAGGTGTCACCTGCCGAAAACATGTTACCACCAAGTAATGTACTGTCGGCGAAAATAACCCGCCGTATACACGAGTTTAAGGTCGAAGGTTATGCAAGTGGTGTGATCACTTCTTTTCTGGGCACACTGGTGCATCAAGTTCGCGCGAGATTTGTTAAAACTGTGGGGAGAGGACAAACTTACGTATTGCATAATGCCAAGGTCAACTTTATTATCACGAAAAATGAATTCACATGTTATGTAATGTAACTAACTAATGTGCTGCTTTAGCGGAAGTGTTATTTTAGTTAAAAGTTTTTTCTTAATATCAGCACAACCTACTCTTCGCGGTTAATATATATATATATATATATATATATATATATATATTATATATATATATACTAGCTGACTCGGCCCGGCTTCGCCCAGTACCTCGCGGGGATCTATCTATCTATCTATCTATCTATCTATCTGTCTGTCTGTCTGTCTAATGACCCGGCCTGGTTATCTATCTATCTATCTATCTGTCTATCTATCTATCTATCTATCTATCTATCTGCCTGCCTGTCTGTCTGCCTACCTACCTACCTACCCCTCTCTCTCTATCTATCTGTCTACTTGTCTGTCTGTCTATCTATCTATCTATCTATCTATCTGTTTGTCTGTCTGTCTGTCTAATGACCCGGCCCGGCTATCTATCTATTTATCTATCTATCTATCTATCTATCTATCTGTCTGTCTGTCTGTCTGTCAGTCAGTCAGTCTGCCTGCCTGCCTGCCTGCCTGCCTGCCTGCCTACCTACACGTCCGTCCGTCTCTTTCTCCGTCTATCCCTCCCTCCCTACCTCCATCCCTCCCTGTCTATCTGTCTTCTTCTTCTTCTTTCGTTCGCTTGAAATATGTCTATAACTGCAATGCTGTCTCTTGTATGAATTGAACTGTCTTTTTCAGTTCACACAGCGGTCCATAGAGTTTATCTTCCATTGTCGTCTCTCTAGGCCAGAAGGTTTGCCTAGATATGTTATATTTTGGGCAGTCTTGGAGTGTGTGCTCTGCTGGCTGTGACGCCAATCCACATGTGCACATGGCTGTTTCACCAATCTGTCTGTCTATCTGTCTGTTTAATAGTTTATTGGTTGCAGTTAGAAATTTCGCTTAATGTTAGGGTTAGGAGGAGGAGGAGGGGGGAGAAGGAGGAGGGGGGATGAGGAGGGGAGAAGGAGGCAGGGGAGAAGGCGGAGGAGGAAGACGGGGAGTGGAGGAGGAAAGGGGGAGGTGCAAGAGGGGGGAGGAGCAGGAGGAGAGGAAGGAGGAGGGGAGGGGGAGGAGGAATACATACTTACAGACAGACATATATCGCTTTATATTATATATATATATATATATATATATATATATATATATATATATATATATATATATATATATATATATAAAATAGAATGTCTGTCTGTATGTATGCATGTTATTTATGTGTTTCGCGAACGGTCCATCCGATTGAGCTGAAATTTTCTACACGTCTTCTTCTCAATATATATATATATATATATATATATATATATATATATATATATATATATATATATATATATATATATATATATATATATATATAATATATATATATTCCATTGGCATCTTTCCGCCTTGACAGACGATAGTTTGGTACATTGTGCTTCAAAAAGGCTTAATAACTACGATCCATGGCGGTGGTGAGTGTGGCTGGTAAGGCCAATTCTTGCTGCAAATGTTTGCCCACAGTAGGTGCATGTGAAAACATGGTCATTTCCACCATTTTGCACCATCTTACGTCTCTCACGCTCTGTGTGTGCTTTATCTGCAATAATTTTCTCCTTTGTCTTTATTCCATTTCTGATAGTTGCCCTCCATGCAACACGTTCAGCGGCGACTTGCTCCCAATGTGCTTTATCAATGCCTGTATCAATCATGTCCCGCTTACTGTCGTGTCTTCCTCTAAAGTGGCGTCCCGGGAGTGAGGAGAGTCAACACCCACATTATAATTTTTTTTCCCTTTATCAATATCTTGGAGAATCCACCAGCTTCCGTCCAACACACTCCATCAGCCCGTGGACACCTTTTCCTATCACTCTCTCACTGTCGTACTATGCCCCCTCTCATACTTCCCCAACGCAATATATTCAACAACTCTTGCTTCTAAAAATTAATACAGATTAATTTATTAAAAGAAAAGTGTAATGTACGAGAGACGTGTATGCGAAGAAAAAGTGTGATGTGTTCTATAATGTGTGTAGGATCGGACTCTCAGATAATAGCATAGTCAGTTCATCCTTGCAAGAACACACCACAGCACGTTAAGTCAGAACAAGTCCACCTCACCCGGTACTGTATCTCTCCTGCCGGACACCGACTGTCATCTGTAGCTACCTGGTAATCCATCTTCCTGATCATCCGAAATAGATACTGTTTGTAAATTACAGCTGATCATGGACCGGTTGCCCAATGCACATAATTTCCTATCGTTCTTAAAGAATGCACAAATCCTTTGTAGTGAGTATTTAGGTATCACTGTTATTGTTAATATACTTGAACCTAACTAGTGTCTATCTAGGTTCAGGTATCATGTCTTTTGAACTATTTCACTAGAATATATCACACCATGTGACTATTATATTTTAATGTTCTTGTTTAGGTACCAATGTTCTTATGCTGTGTGATGCATTAACAATCATCACCCATCTTAGATGAACCATCTTTCTTCTCAGACGTTATTCCTTTTTTGTATAACCACTGCTGAAGAAGCGATCAAATGGCTCGCAGTTCTAGAAGAATGATTAACAAAGTCCCAGAATGGATCACTACTTCTAAACAGTGCCAGGCGGAAAGTTATGACGACTAACTGTACTAACACACGAAGACAGTATGTCAAGTTATTCCTGCTAACGTGCCTGGATGAATAATGAGCCCCCACTGCCTAATGTATTCTCACACAACAGGAGATAAGACAGAATGATACGTATAGATGTAGTCCTTTCACTCGTCACACAATCTGATTATGCTAATTCTAATTCTATAATGACAGACGCAGTTGTTAAAAGTACAAATATAACATAACGTTTAATCCTAAAGAACACTACGTGAGCCCCACTGGGAACTCACTGACACATAAGAGATACGCAGATCCCTGAAATTTCTATAAGATAATGTTCAGCTAGAGGATCTAATCATAGACTCCGAGCCAATAGCGGACAAATTAGGATTGCTGTGCAGTGGCAAACGGGTGGGTAGCCACTCATCTGATAATCCTTAGCCTCCTGGATGGTAAGCTGGCAGTGCTGACTGGATCGTGGTATGGACTCCACTCTCTGCTGCATCAAGTGAGTGGTTCGTAGCTCAATCACCGGTCGTGACTACGGCTACAGATGATCAGGGTGCAGGCTCTGTGAATGACAGTGAGAAGGAGTGAATAATCCTTCAAGACAGAATTGTAAATTCTTTTGGCCATGTCCTGCATGGCATGCTTGTCTTATAAATTTCACTAGCCTGTATTATCTAAATTTACACATTTTGATTCCTTATCTGAAATCTACAACAGCACACTGATCTAATGGAAACAGCACACAAATGATATCTTATTCTCTCTGCTGACATTTAGATCAAACATGTACAATCACAATGCTCTACTTCAAAGACCCCATTCCAAATATATATTCTAAGTCATGATTAATCATGGAAACATGAACCACAATTCACATAATGACTTAACAGTACATATAGGATGACTTCAATGGAATGGAACTCAGACGCCACAACTCCGACGTCACATATACATTAACAAACCATTAAATCGATGAAACACCACACATCATTTTCCAAGTATGGAAACACACAAACTACACTCCACACAATGAATTAACATCACATGATGAATTCCATAGAATGAAAGGAAATCACACACAACAACTATAACTTCACGATGTACACGAGTGAACCATTAAAATCAATGAAACACCCCAAGTTCACTTAAAGAGTTATGAGTTGTATTACTAGCAAGTCTTCCTTATATTAATTAAAACATAATTAATTATCTAGAAGATTTCTTAGCTAGGTTTAAGATTATTTTCACTATACACAAGAACAATATTAGGATTGGAGAATTCCCCCAAGGTTTGAACTTTGTTAAGTGGGCCATCTTGGACCACATGGTAGTAATCTGACTATGGGCAAGATAGAGATTAATAAAGAATAATTAATTGTAACTTATTCACTCTCTGAACTAATTCCTTCAACTAATAAGTATATTATCTAGAGAAATACGCTAGTTACGAAGTTTAAGCACATAATTAAATTATCTTAACTCTAATCGTCTCCTGACTAACTCAGGTGTCCTTCCGCAGGCGGATACCTAATTTCGAGAATCACGTAATGTAATTTATCCATGTTTTTAATGCCACATGTGACGAGCTTTGCGTTTTACCCTTGTCGGCAAGCCACATGGCACCAACATGGTCCTAATTCTAATATTAGTTAACTAACACTAGTTTTAATTAATAGTATATATTATCGATCGGCATGGCCTTTAGATTTTGCCGGCATTTTGACACACAGAAAATTATTTAACAAAATTATTATTAACGCACCCTGCAACTAGATTTTGACTGGCCTATCGGGAGTGGAGACTATCATTGGCTTTTCTATGTTTTAGAGCGTTTTTCGGCTTAACAAGAGCCAGCAATAAAATATGTTTAAACACAGACAGGTGTTCAATCTTAGACAATTGACGGGATAGTAGCTCCTTGCTCCCTCCAGGTTGCTATCAAAATGGCAGAAGTTAGGGTGCTACCGGAAGTTAACTTCTCATCCAGGAGAGTTCCCTTCCTGTGGCCAAATTATTATTCACAGCCAAAACTTAATATAAAATTCAGCCTGACTTGATTTCTTGGCTTGTAAACGAACTCTACCCTACATCTACTTCTAACTATAAGAAGAAAATATTTAACTCTCTCTATAGTTTTATGTATATAAATACACTAACCAAAGACGATTTTATCTAATATTTGAAAATATAGATAAAAATAAAAATTACTACAGGATACATAGAGGGGTTTACTGAGGGCTATCTCCATCTAGTAACAAAACGATCTGAGTGGTGGGCCAACCTGTCACAAGGTACCAATGTTCTTATGCTGTGTGATGCATTAACAATCATCACCCATCTTAGATGAACCATCTTTCTTCTCAGACGTTATTCCTTTTTTGTAAGAAACATTTTTGTGTCCAACTGGTGTTATGTCTAATTGACGTTGCACTTCATCAAACCCAGTGTTGAACTTCCTCGTAACTGGTATGGAACCTGTGAGAGAAACAACACATCTTGTGATAGTACTAGTCACTGATCCTACCGGCTGAGTGTAAGCCTATTGCCTTGCTCAGTTATTTTATAGCTAACTAAACTCTGTCATAGAGCATAGTAGCTCCTCACTTACGTCCGAATCAGGCGATGACAAGGAAAGACCCATAAACAGAGTGCACAACTTCAGTGGACAAACCATTGAAAGATCCCCCCATTGGACACTTTCCCCATCTAAAATCTCTCCAATTATCACCCCTCTATCCTATTCATCCTAGCAGAGCCAATTATCACTCTCTAGTTTTAACAAGACTACTGCCTATATTAATTAGGACTAATTATACAATATGACTACCTTAGGCAACACCGCCTCATTCCGGGATGGCTGCTACACTTTGCCATAACGACACATGCTAGTTAATTTTAAATTAATCTAACCCTGTAGAGCTCTCCCACAAACACGTCCATCCTAATCCACGGTTTTGGTCAACACTCATTGACCCCAAATCAGGTTTTTCAAACAGCCTAAAATTGATCACGTGACGGTATTCTTTATGTCCACACAGGTGTTAATTGGGCATATAATCCATTGTCAAGAATCTATCCTCCCTGGCTCAATCAATGTCAGAGTTGTCATCACTTGTTTTGACTCCCACACCAAGCTAGCGAGTTCCTGTATGCTCCCAACAACGGGTTTCCACAACAAACCGCCAATCTTCTGTCGAGTGGTGACAACCACAGTCGTCATTTCGCTTGATGTCCGGAAACTCTCAATGACAGACGGACTGTTTTTTTTTTCGAGCTGAGTACTTCCGCTTAAATCCGACCTGTTTATGAACTGTCAAAGTGGTGTATAGATTCATCTCACTCACTTCCAAATGTTCCCATTTTTGTCGACCCCATGTAAACACGTGCAGCTGCAACTTTTGACCGTCCTGGGGATGTTGACATCCAATTTGTTTTTTCTGTTAGTTAAAATAGTTTTGGCTTTGCAGATAGGCCAGTTAATCAGAAAGTCTCTATAGTAATCAACTGGTTAAACGCGGTGTTTTATTTTTGTGACACACACATCTTTGTATCGTAGTAGAGGCCGACCCTGAGATCTCCTACCCGTCTGTAATTCACCAAAAAAGATGTCATTTGGTATTCTACCATCATCCAGCCTCCTAACATGTCCTATCCATCTAAGTCTACGAAGACTGAGCATGGAATACACCGTCACACAACCTGATCTTTCCAATACTTCAGTATTTGTGATTTTGTCTTGCCACTTAATACCAAGTATTCTTCGCAGACACCGCATATGAAAGCTGTTTAAACGTTTCTCTTGGCGTGAGTAAGTTGTCCAGGTTTCACTGCCATAAAGAAGAGTACTAAGGACACAGGCTTGGTAGACGAGGACTTTTGTTTTGGCAGTAAGCTTCCTGTTCTCCCAGACTCTTTTTGCTAACATGTTCATTGTTGTTGCTGCCTTGCCAATCCTGATGTTGATTTCCTGATCGAGGGATAATTTGCTATTTACCTCTGATCCTAGATATGTAAAATGGTCTACTATCTCCAGTTCGGCGTCGTCAATAAAGATTGATGGTACACCATGTGCACCTTGTGACATAATCTGTGTCTTCTTTTTGTTAATTGTTAAACCAAATTCAGAACAAGCATTGGAGAATGCAGATAGTAGATGTTGTAATTCTTCCTCAGAGTGGGTCGTAATCGCAGCATCATCCGCAAAAAGCAACTCTCTGATTAGTACCCTGCTAATTTTGGTCTTGGCCTTCAATCTCTGAGCATTATAGAGGCCACCATCTGAGCGTGAGTGAATGTATATACCGTCATCCTGATCACGAAAGGCATATTTCAGTAGAAGTGAAAAGTATATCCCAAAGAGGGTGGGGGATAGTACACAACCTTGCTTAACTCCACTCTTGATTTCAAACTCTTCTGAAGTTGAGCCATCAAACTTGATTATACCCTTCATGCCTGTGTGGAACGATTCCACAATGGACAGAAGAGTTGGTGGGCAGCCAATCTTCTTTAGTGCTTTGAACAGACCCTCACGACTGACCAAATCGAATGCCTTTGTGAGGTCGATGAAGGCAATAAACAGTGGCTGATTTTGTTCTCTGCATTTTTCTTGCATCTGTCGCAATGAGAATATCATATCAATGGTAGACCGGTTCTGACGGAAGCCGCACTGTGATTCGGGGTAGACTTGATCTCCCAGGACTTGAAGTCTGCGCAGGACAATTCTGGCAAATACTTTCCCAACAATACACAGAAGTGAGATACCCCTATAGTTGTTACAGTCGCTCCGATCTCCCTTGTTCTTGTACAGCGTTATGATGTTTGAATCTTTGAAATCCTGTGGGACTTGTCCTTCTCGCCAGCATAGCTCTATTAGCTGGTGGATCTGTAGAGCGAGTGTGTCTTGCCCACTCCTGATCACCTCTATTGGAATCCCATCCTTACCTGGAGCCTTGCCAGATGCAAGCTCATTTATAGCACACTTAACTTCTGTTATAGTGGGAAGTGTGTCCAGGTGGTCAAGAGTTGGCAGGGCCTCTATGGCGTTGAGGGCATCATCCGCTAGCTTGGTCTCACTTGAGTAAAGCTCTAAATAGTGCTCGACCCATCTATCCATCTGCTGTTTCTTATCAGTGATGATTTCTCCAGTCAAGGTTTTCAGCGGTGCACTTCTTTTGATCATTGGACCACAGGCTTTCTTTATCCCTTCATACATGCTTCTGATGTTTCCCTTATCACTTGCGATTTGAATGGACTCACATAACTTGATCCAATAGTCATTCGCACACTGCCTGGCAGCCTTTTGTACATCCTTCCTCGCTTGCTTCAGCTCACTCAGAGTGTTACGCGTTGGTCTTTCCTTGTTTCTTAAGAGAGCTATCTTCTTTTTATCAATCAAGGGCTGCAGTATCTGGCTGTTTGCCGCAAACCAGTCCTGCCTCTTATGATCCACAGTGCCGTAAACCCCTACCGCTGTTTTATAAATAGTTTCCTTAAGTTTACTCCATTTATCATTTACTATACAATTTTCTGATGTATCATTGAAAGCGTCTTCAAGTTGCTGTTGAAATTCAAAGCACTTTCCAGGATCGTGAGTGTTAATAATATTAATCCTGGGGCTAGACTTGTGTTTAGCTGTGTAGATTCTCTTTGGTCTCAGTCTAACCCTTGCAACAACCAAAGAATGATCTGTATCACAGTCAGCACTGTGGTAACTTCGAGTTAATGATGTATGGTTCAGATGTTGTCTCCGTGTGATAATGAAGTCCAGCTGATGCCAATGGCCGGATCTTGGATGTTTCCATGTGACCTTATGCATCTCTTTTGTTTTAAAAAAGGAGTTTGTAATACATAGGTCATTTCTAGTGCAATGCTCCAGCAGCCTTTGCCCATTATCATTCATGCGACCGATGTTGTATTTTCCAAGGCACACTGGCCATGAACTCGAGTCCTTGCCCACACGAGCATTGAAATCACCGAGCATATAAATGTAGTCGGATTTTGGAACTGCCTTGATCGCAGAGTCTAGCTGCTCATAGAACGTATCCTTCACATCATCAGAGGAAGCGAGTGTCGGTGCATATGCAGTGAGAATGGTGGCAAATCCACAAGAGGTTGCCAAGCGCAGTGATAATAATCTTTCATTACCTCCAGCTGGGATATCAATCATTCCCAGTAGCGAATTCTTCACTGCAAAGCCCACACCATGTTGCCTTTTTTCTGCCTGCCCTCTTCCCTTCCAAAAAAAGGTGTAATTGTTTTCCCTGAGTGACCCTTCCTCAGCGAGGCGAGTCTCCTGCAGGCCAGCAATATCAATGTTAAGACGATTGAGTTCAGCATCAATCACAGCCGTTTTTCTCACATCGTCAATATTTGTCAAGTCAGTGGAAAATCCTGGACACATGGTTCTCACGTTCCAGGTTGCAAGCCGTAGCTTGAGGTTTCTATTATTCTTTTATTAGTACCTGGTGCATTGGTTTTACAGCCTGCGATTCAGATTTTGTCCTAGCCCCAAGCACCCATTGAAGCAGGCAGGCTGTGGCGGATCAGCACCCAATTGGCCGGGGGCTGCCCAGCTTGAGGCGGGCGGTAGCTGATCAGTGACACCTGTAGGTGTCTCCCACC
>JACEFZ010004934.1:0-20000 GCA_014155875.1 Cepaea nemoralis | reverse complement strand
CCAATTTGGAAAAACAAAGGCAGCAAAAGAGATTGCACACAATACAGAGGCATTTCACTGTTGAGTCATACTGGGAAAATATTTTGCAAAATTCTTGAGAAAAGATTACGAACTACTATAGAACCCCAGCTAAGCGAAACACAACTTGGATTTAGGAAAAAACAAAGGATGCACAGATGCCATTTTTGCTCTTAGACAACTTATAGAAAAATCAATCGAATTCAATGAAACACTCTACTTAGCCTTTGTCGACCAAGAAAAGGCATTTGATAGAGTAGATAGAAACAAGCTGTGGGAAATCCTTAAACAATATGGAGTGAGTACACATCTAACAAACCTATGTAGAAGCTTATACAACAACAGTGAATGCATAGTGAGAGCAACTGGAGGACACTCAGAACCCTTCACCATAAGATCTGGAGTACGACAAGGTTGTGTCCTGTCCCCTCTCTTGTTCATAACATATATAGACAACATATGTAAAGAAACCAGCCAAACAGAGACCGCAAGAATACCGCATGACGAGAACACAGAAGAAGAACCATCTGCAAATCTAACCATTAGAGAACTCCTGTTTGTGGACGACCAAGCACTAATAGCAAAATCAGAAGCTGAATTACAAGACCACATGAATAGTCTAAACTGAAATGTGTAGGGAACATAACATGAAAATTAGCACAAGTAAAACAGAGGTAATGACTATAACTAAAGAAGAAAAAACAACAACAGATTCACCTAAACGAACATCCCTTGAAACAAGTAAAGAGTTTCAAGTACCTAGGAAGTATAATATCGTCAAATGGAAGATCAGAAGAAGAGATCGAAAATAGATGCAATAAGGCAAACCAACTCATTGGACAAATGGCACCAATACTAAACAACAAACATGTATCAATAACTACTAAGAAAGCACTTTACAACACAATCTTCCTACCAACTCTATGTTACCAATGCCAAACCTGGACAATGACAGAAAAAGAGAAAAGAAAAATCACAACAACAGAAATGAGATTCCTGAGAAGAATACTCAATGTATCAAGAAGAGATAAGATCAGAAATGAAGAAATCGGGACTAAAGTGGGGAATATAGCTGCACTGGATTTTATTAGAAGGTAACAAACAAGTCAAATGGTTTGGCCATGCAAGTAGGTTACCAACTAACAGTATACCACAACAAGCAATGATGTACAGACCAGAGGTAAGCAGAGGAAGAGGCCGACCACGTAAACGATGGACGCAGGGAATAACAGAGTCCATGGGAATATCGATACATGAAGCCAATAAGCGGGCACTCTCCCACTGTTTATACTTCACCTCGACATCGCAAGGTACAGGAGGAACATGATGAGATGAGATGAAGTGTGTATGCATTACCGAGCATGTCCTGTTCTGAGACATAGAATAACTATTTCTTTTAGTCTGTCCATACAATAGTAACTGACTTGTTCTGGTATTAGAGGCTTTTTGATTGATTTGATGATTCTTTTCGTTTGGTGGTATTTGACTAGTATATCAGGCTGCTCTTGTGTAGCACCTTCCATAGCTAGTCGATCATCTCTATCACTTTCAGGTACTCCATAGTGAGATGATATCTACAGCTTGGTGACCTTAAAGTAAGCTGGCTGCCTATTTCAGACAGTAATGTCCGTAGTATAGGCAATTTCCCAGACTAGAGTGCCCCAAGTAATAATTGTGCATCTCTCAATAGCACCCCAGGCTGTGTACCGTGGCAGGTACTAAGTAATTTGTCTGTTGTCTTGATTGTCATCATATGCGTGGCAGTACTTTCCTGTTGGTATTAATACCGTAACCTTGGTATTATTTTAATATTCGATGTACATTCCTGCTCCTTCTATTGTAACAGCATCTTGTGCTGACCCGTCTGTGTAGACTCGAACTCATAGGTCTTGTGGAGTATCTGTTCTATGTTGTACACTGTTCTGTTCTTCTTTGTAGAATATTCCTTTCACTTCTGTCTTAATGAGTAATGGCTGCCTATGTTCCTTTTGTGCGCCTTCTGACTTGTTGCCTCTGTCCGGTTTTACTGGTTTTACTTGAGATTAGATGCGTATTATGAATGCACATACATAACTAAAGCAGCCTGGTTTTACGGCGCCAGAGACTCGCGTTGCCCCTTCTCCTATTAATTTAAACAGTTTCGTCAAGCGAAGGCCGAGAGCTAAACTTTTTCTCTAAGGCAGTGGTTCTCAACCTTTTTTGGCCCGTGCCCCCTTCACCGTATTTTCAGAACGTCATCCCCCCCCCCCCTTTTCATATTTCCTATCTAAAAATCCCCCACCCCTATACAGTATACGTAAAAATGTAAGGTAAATTTAATAGCACATACTAAAACAAGTCTAAACATCCGCATAAAGCATGGTTTGTGGGTCTACTGACTTTATAAAATGAATTTTAGAAGGATGAGACGTACTTAACTGTAAAGTGTGAAGGGAAAAACAATATCAAGTAATCGGTTCTTGTATTAACGCGATTTTGAAATGGTCTTCATCCCCCCCCCCTCCTTGCTGGAAACCCTAAAATTCCCCCCCCCCTTCCCCACCGGTTGAGAACCACTGCTCTAAGGGATGATAAATGCATATGTCGTGGGAGTATTTAGAGACCATGTCATAGAAGTGTTGTTAGTCGATAAATACATATAGCTCTTCTGGTCTTGAAATCCATCAACCATATTCTATATGGCCCCAAAGAAGGGGGTCATCTGTACAATACTTGCGTCTAAAAAAGACTGTTCTTGTCAAGGATTTACTTACGAGGGCGAGTCAATAAGTAAGTCTCGCAGTTCTGTGGGATAGCAGGTACATGTAATTGGTGTTTTCTACGGGGGTCATTATGTGACAGCAACATCGAACTTTATATTCCCGTTCGTCAGATGGCGCTAGGTGCCCCATGCGCATGCGCAGCGCATAAACAAAATGTCGACTGTACTTACGGAGTGTACAACCAAAGAGAAACGTGCCGTTGTGCGTTTTTTGTGGGCGAAATGACTGCCTGCAAAGGACATTCATAAGGAAATGCTTCATGTTTATGCTGACAAATGTTTGTCTCGTAAAGCGGTGCATAGCTGGGTAGAAAAATTATATCAGTAACGCTCTAAAATTGTTGATAAAATCCGATCTGGTTGTCCAGTTGAGATTGCACCAGAAGCATCCGTGCAGCCGGTGGAGGAGATGATTAGAGGTGACAGGCGAGTAACGATAGACTCTGTAGCATCTGCAATAGGGTGCTCACATGGTTCAGCATACAGGATAATGCATGATCGATTGAAATTTAATAAAGTGTGCTCAAGGTGGGTACCAGGCATTTGAAGGAGGAACACAAAATGAACCGATTTGGCTTGTCCTTAAATCATCTCTATCGATGCGAAGATGAAGTAGAAGACATGTTGAAAAGGATTTTTTTTTCTGTGGACCAATCACGGGTGCATCACTACAAGTCCGAATCAAAGCGTGCTTTAATGCAATGGAAACGTCCTTCTTCGCCTTGTGTCCTTAAATTCAAGGTTACGCCATCAGCAGGGAAGATTATGCTGACAGTGTTCTGGGATTGTCAAGGAGTGCTTTTAACCAATTTCAAGAAGAAAGGTGACAATGTGAATTCTGAATCGTATTGTGAAATTATACCGATGCTTCATGATGCAATTCGAATAAAACGTCCAGGACTGCTGACTAGAGGAGTGTTCCTTCTTCATGACAATGTCAGACCACATACGGCTCGATTAACTTAGAAGAAAATTAACAAAGTAAGGTGGGAAGTTCTGGAACATCCATCTTACAGCCCCGACTTAGCCCCTAGCGATTTCACCTTTTTGGTCCACTGAAAACCCACCTTGGCGCTATACATTTCGAGGATGACACCGAAGTTGAATGTGAAGTGAAAACGTGGTGTAGAAAACAGAGCACGCTAGTTCTGTGCAGCCGGTTTAGGGGGACTGATAAAACGATGGGATAAGTGCATGAATATTGGTGGAAATTATGTTGAAAAATAAAGGGACAATGTATGTTTAAAAATAAACTGGTTTTAAGTTGTTATCATATTTAGTTATTTTTCTACAGCCATTTCTGACTTACTTATTGACTTCCCCCTCGGATTTTCTCACCGCCAATTCCGTCGGTTTACTTTTCTCTCGACTAGTTAGCTTAAACACAAGACCATGGAGGCGGACCTATAACTGTCTGACCTTCATGGTTGTTTCCTTTTCTTTATTTGCAAGAAATGAAGACAAACTCTTTGGAGTGCCCTGGCTTTTCATGTTACGAGTATATTAACCCATCCGGGCAGGGAAGACATGGGCAGGCTCTGGTGATCAAGAATGGCTTACCATACACGATACTGGATATGAGTGGATGGGTAGGCAAAGAGGTGCAGGGAATGCAGATGAAAACTGGAAGAAACAGCTGGAACCTAATAAATATAATGAACCACAACATCCAGCTTAAGAATGGAGGTGGAGGCAGTCACTGGGGCGCTCCGCTGGATGAAGAATACGACACACAGACACAGACACACACACACACACACACACACACACACCCACACACACACATCGTGATTGTAACTGACACAGAAAGCATGCTGAGTAGGGTGAAGACAGGCAAGCTTCGTGCAGAGTGGCTTGCTTCGCTTCGGAAGTCACGGGTGACAAGCATCACCTGGATCTTTTCTCCGGGGCATGCTGGTGTGCTGGGAAATGAACAGGCGGACAGATGGGCTGGCTCTGCAGAACTTGGTGGAGTATTGATACATGACAAGGCAGACGTGGATGCGGTCTTGTGGGAGCACGTGTACACCTCGGAGGAGCAAATGGATTACTATGGTCTGGCAAGAATGAGACAGCGAGGAGTGACGAGGGGATCTGGCCGACGCTCAACGCTGTATAATGAAAGAACAGGATGTGAACTGTAAATATAAGTGTTTACATATTTGGAATCTTTATTAACAATCCATGCTGGTCAATAATTTGTACATTTAATTGTTATGAAATGCATTGCTCTCTGTGCAGGCAAGGTAGAAATCCACAAATTCAACCAATATAAAAATGCATTCACATTATCCTCAGTATCTGGTATATTCACGGTCTGCCTGTAGACTCTGTGTCCACGCTCGTCTGACAGATGTTCTATAGGGGACATGTCTGGTGATAGGGCAGGCCAATTCATTGTCACAATGTTCCACTGCTGTAGATATTGCTGGATAGTACATGCGGTGTGTCCACGTGCGTTTTCCTGCTAGAGAGGCTGCAAGGCTGGATAATTTGTGGATGTAGGAGCAACCAATGCGCCCAGAACCTTATCTTGTCACATCATTAGCATTTTCACCGAAGACATGAAGAGGCAAGCGATGGTGAAAACTTAAGCATCCCCAGTTGTGAATACTGCCACATCCAAAGGAATAAAATTATATGTCTACTTTGAATTAGTATACATTATGTGTATTGGATGCTTGAGATGTTATTCGTCATATGCAAATTGTCATATGGTAACTGGGTGTAATGCAATGGTGTTCTTATGCGCAGCACGCATTGGCATATTGCCTATTGATTGTGTATGCAGCAGGGGCGTAGTGGTGTAGACATTACCCACTCTCTGTATTGGGTGTATGGTTCGCTTAAACCTTTCAGTGTGTTGTGAACGAGCGTTCACGGTAACTCACGGGGGCCTTTCACGGAGATTGATCACGGCACTTAAGCCCGTAGATCAGATACTCTTATTATTCACTACGGACCTTTGGATCTGCCAAACCAAATTTTGGACGGAGTGGCTGTGATGAACTGAGTGTCTGAATTAGTGATATTAACTTAGGACATTTCATTCCTCACGACGGGACATTATAAGGAATGGCAGGAATTGTAATAACTACAGGCGTGTTAGACTGAAAAAGTCCTTTCCAGACTAGACCGTAGGACAGAGATATAGAGGGATAAAGGGGAGAGTGAACGCAGTAAAGCTGGAAGAGAGACACGACCAGACGTGTCATTTTGAGTGTGTGTATGGGGGTGATAGATTGTAGGTACTATCTACGATTATACCGATGTAGGACTAGATAATGCGCATTCTTTATTACCTCTTCCAAGCTCTCAAAAAGAGCGCCAAGGTAGAGATCCCAAGATCGAGGGACAACCAGGTAACCTCAGAACTGGCAGGTGTCCAGAAGACCGGCGAGCTGTTTCTACTGGAGAGTGAATGTTTACTGGACCGAGCAACTTAAGAGTTATGCACTTTCTCTTTATCATTTCACATACATGATTGTTGTAGTACATAAACATCGAGTTTTACCATCATCATTTTGACAACCATCATATGTAATTGACTGATGGTAATTAAAGGATTTGTAGTTTGTTTTAAACTCATAGATATATGTTATTTTCCAATTGTGCATACATGTTTGTATGTGTGAACATTGGTGGGAGCTTACTTAAGTACCAGGGAGGGGAAAACAGTCGGCGGGAGGGAGGGGGGTGTGATACTTTGCCCTGGCTAGTAATCCTTTCGGCGATGTAAACCTAGTCATCTAACTTTCCCTTTTCTCTCTCCTTGGAGAATATCAAGAACAGCTAATTTAACGAGCCACTTGTAGCTGTACTCTTGAATATTTAGGGGAGTAATCTTTATTTCAGCCATATAGATTTTGTCCCGAATCAATTTCTGACAACCTGGGCGAAAGTAGCCTTTAGTAAGATGAAAAACATACTGACTGTCAGAAGTGGGGTGCCGCCGCCTGTGAATAATACATGTAACCAGGCGGCGACACCCCACTTCTGACAGTCAGTATGTTTCTCATCTTGCTAAAGGCTACTTTCGCCATGGCGATTCTTGTTCTAATCTCTTCAAGGCATCTTCCATCAGATGTTATCACTGTTCAAAGACAATTGTACCGATTCAATTGTTGAAGAATATTCCCATTTACTTGTACATTGCATTGTGGTAGTTTGTTCTTCCTAGTGACCACTATAATCTGTGTCTTTTTACAATTTATTTCTAAACCTAGTTGTTCACTGTGTGCAACGACCGCAATTACTAATTGTTGCAGATCCTGCTCATCGTCTGCAATCAATACTGTATCATCTGCATATCTAATGTTTCGTCCTTCGATGATGGTATCATTTATATCTTCTACATTTCTGAAAATATTGTCAATGTATAGGGAAATATTTTCACTGAATAGGGAAAAAAAGATCTGGAGACATTACACATCCATTTCTCACACTTCTCTTAATAGGCTGATAGCTGAGAGTCAGCTGCTGAAGTTAGAGCGCATACAGAACGAAGCTATGCGGGTCATTCTGGGATGCACCAGAGACACCCCAGTAGTGTGTATGCGTTAATCTTTGGTCTGCCGACTGTTGCTGGTAGGTTCAAGGTAATGCAGGCGAAGGCATAACTCAGAGTAGCTGCAGACACAGATCATCCACTGCATGAGGCGCTGGACGCAGTTAAGGGTCAGCGACTGATAAGAGGGAAATCATGGATGGTTCAGGCGGAGGATACGATCAGACAGGTGTACCCCTTGGAGAACATTAGGCGAGGAGAGGAATGGGTCAGAGTGCCAGCGGAGCAGTCAGACTTGTGCAGAGTTATAATCACATTAAGCCGGGAGTGCAGGGAGTGGCCAGCAGGGGTCACGGAAGTGAAAATCCAGCAACTAATTCAGGACAATGCTCACTCGGGTGATGTGATTATCTACACACATGGCTCGGTGTCAAGAGGTGAGAGGTTGTCGTTTGGTGCAGGAGAACCTGGCATATGATACCACAACATCCAGCTTAAGAATGGAGGTGGAGGCAGTCACTGAGGCGCTCCGCTGGATGAAGAATACGACACACACACACACACACACACACACACACACATACACACACACACACATCGTGATTGTAACTGACTCAGAAAGCATGCTGAGTAGGGTGAAGACAGGCAAGCTTCGTGCAGAGTGGCTTGCTTCGCTTCGGAAGTCACGGGTGACAAGCATCACCTGGATCTTTTCTCCGGGGCATGCTGGTGTGCTGGGAAATGAAAAGGCGGACAGATGGGCTGGCTCTGCAGAACTTGGTGGAGTATTGATACATGACAAGGCAGACGTGGTTGCGGCCTTGTGGGAGCACGTGCACACCTCGGAGGAGCAAATGGATTACTATGGTCTGGCAAGAATGAGACAGCGAGGAGTGACGAGGGGATCTGGCCGACGCTCAACGCTCAGAGGAAAGGCGAGACGGACATGTAATCAGATTGCTACTGGTACTATTGGTGTTGGAACTCTTCGCTGGCTGCTGAGGATGGGGACGGAGCGCTTATGGGAATGCCCCAAATGCTGTGATGTCAATTCCTAAATCAATCAATCAATCTTAATAGGCTGATATTGTCCCACATCATTATCAATCCATTTGACAGCTTGTCGTTTCCAGTATATGTTGTTTATAAGTCTAATGCATTTTCCATCGATTTGTAGATCTACAGGCATCTCTACCATGTTGACATGTCTTATTCTATCGGAAGCCTTTGTGTAGTTAATAAAGCAAAGATGTACATCTTTGTTTACTTCTATGTAACGTTCAATTGCTGATCGCAGCATATACACAACATTTACGGTATCCTTTCCTTCTACAACCCCATATTGTTCTTCTTCTATTTCAGGTTGTATTTTCTTCCTCACATTTTGCATGATAGTTCGTAGCAAAATCTTCGTGATGTGACTCATTATACTAATTGTTAGATGTTGATCACATTCAAATGCTCCTGATTTCTTTGGGATTGCAATAAATACAGAATTACATAATTTAGAAGGTACATCTCCGGTATCATATATTGTGTTCAGCGGTCTGTTGATTTGATCTACGCCATATACTTCTAAAGCATTAATTATTTCTGTTGGGATGTTATCTGAACCGGAGGTCTTGCCAGTTTTCATATGTTTAAGCACATTCCAAACCTCCGCCTTCAAAATTGGCGGTCCTTCATTATTAATTCGAATATCATACTGTTCGTCTCTGTTATCATCATAAAGGTTTTTCACATAATCTGTCCATACATGTAGAATCTGGTCTTTTTCTATTATGATTTTGCCATCTTTTGTTTTTAGACAGCTTGCAGATGCATTTGTTCTTTTATTAGTAAGTTCCAGAATTCTTTTGCGCATTGATTTGGTATTTTGACTGTTGTGTTGTTTTTCAATTTCTATGCTATCTGTCTCAAGCCATGCTTCTTTTGCCTCCTTACATAATATTCTGACTTGTCTGTGAATTTCTTCATATTTGGCAGGATTATTTTTGTTCAGTCTTCTTGTTTCCATTAGTTGTAAAATTTCTTCAGTCGTCCATTTCTTACGACCCACCTTCTTTAATTTTGGAATAGTTGTTTCTTCAGCCAAACTGATTGAACTCTTCAACATTTCCCATTGCTCATCCACATCTTGAAATAGGATCTCTAGATCAGACAATAAATCACATCTGTTCTGTACTTCTATGTTGAATTTGTTTTGTATTTCCTTGTCATTTCTCAATGTACACATATCATATTTAGTGTTTCCTGTTAAATACTTGACTTTCGCTCTCCACACAGTCGCCAAATCGCATACGTTCATCAGCAAAGGATAGGTTGACTCTGCTCTCGCCTGTATAGGACAGCATTCCACTGCAGTCTAGTTCACATGACACGTTGCCCTACCCACTGCATGCGCTACTGACGATGTATGTGGGTCAAGTTTGGTCCAATATAAGATCATAAGGCTTATATCTCTGAGACTTCGTATGACAGTCATTCTAGAGACTTGCCCACGCCTACCCAGTATATCTGTTGCTGTTTGACTTACCGGGTGAAAACGATTCCTTATGTGACTCAGCACAATATGACAAACTTGCGCAGGGGTAGTAACTCGTGGTTAGCCACTCCGAAATCTATCCCGAGCACTGCCAGTGGTTCCGTAACGTTCATTGAGACGTACAATAGTGCCATGGTGGCAATTCATCCTGGCAATGGCCCGCGAGCTCATTCCGATCTCCATCATACCAATGGCTTGTTCGGATAGTTGTGACAGTTGGCGCACATTCTGTTGGAGTTCGGCCTCCTGAAGTCCATGTAGATCTTAGTTTCAGCCCACTGACTGTATGGGTGGGGTCCGGAGCAGTGTCTGCAGACCTCCACCTCACTTTTGCATGTGGCATGGGTGTGCCCAAACGTCTGGAACCTAGAGCACTGTAGCACTCTAGGAATGTAGTACTCTGGGGTTTGCTCCCTCTTGTCCCATCTGAGTGTTTGAGGGATCACTCGGTCCTCCGCTGTGATGATGACGACTGTGGAAGGGGTGTTATTCTTGACGATGATCCATTCAGCACCGGTAATTTTCAGTGTCGAGCTCTCTCTTTCTCGACATTATCACCATGTGCCATTCCGGTAAGCGTGGGCGGTCATATCTCGCCAACTCACTGGATCACCAGAATCGTGGATCAGCTTAGTCTTCCTGTCTCAACCAGCATCTCCATTACTTGGTCGTTTGTGAGATGGGTCTTGACTCTCTTGATGACCCATTGTTTAATCATGCAGTGTTGAACGGCTTCCCCTGAGATGCCATCGGGAAGCTTGAAGTCGGCTTTCTGAAGCTTTCTCTTGCTGTGCTAAAGTCTGTAATAGTGCGGTAGTCTTTGAGTTACTGTTGATGGAGACCACTACTCCATCCGATGTCTTGCTCAGCTAGGCAACACTATGTCATACCAGGTCGTTCTTCAATAGAATGAGTATCGTGTCTGTTGGTAGCGCCAACAGTTTGGCCTTCCCAGCGCTGGTTTTCTTCAACAGGATTTCGCCGGTGAAATCCTCATGTGTGCTGTAATCCTGGACGGAGGCCCCTGGTGAGCTGCTTGGCTGCTTCTCAATGGTGAGGTTGTGAACTTCTCCGTTGCTGCTGGCTTCGGCTGTGGTCACTGGTGTCGATTGTATGTCGACTATCACTTCGGCTGGTGTAGAGGTGGACCTGCTGTGTGTTGCCACAGGATCAGCAATCCTAGCAGCCTTCCTCGCTTTTGCCTACCTCTTCCCGGCTGCAAACAATTCGTGTCGTTTCGCGACAGTTTTAGCGCGAGTTTTAGCGCGCTAGAATGTAAAGGAGTTGAAATGATAGCGTGAGCATTGCTTTTGTATGTTTGCATGTTTGTTTGCATGTTTGTTTGTATGTATGTTTGGTTGTATGATTATTTGCTTGTATGTTTGTTTGTATGTTTGTTAATTTTTTGTATGTCTGTTTGTTTGTATGTTTGCTTGAATGTTTGTATGTATGTTTGTATGTAGGTTTGTATGTTATATATTTGTTTGTATGTGTGTTTGTTTGTATGTTTGCATGTTTGTTTGTCTGTCTGTGTGTGTGCGTGCGTGCGTGCGTGCATGTATGTATGGATGGATGGATGGATGGATGGATGTGTGTGTGTGCGCGCCTGCCTGCGTGCATGCATGCGTACGTACGTACACACGTATTACCTGTCCTTTCCAGAACGTTACGATGAACACCAACCAAGGCTGATTTTCTGTTTTCTATGCAATTTGATATTTATCCCCTACACCGGTCAGCTGGACTGAAACTTTGCCTCATCGTTCAGAAGAGATAGACGAAGACAGCGTGAGAAGATTCGTGACAGCCGTGTGTCATGGCACGAAAGGGAGTCAACATACGCATTGATCATACCTTCGGAGACAGCAATTTGTTGGAGAGGCATGATCGCTCAAGACAGCCGTCAAGGCCCTGTATGATGATGTTGATGATGATGATGATAATGATGATGATGTTTAGAATAGGATATGAGGGATTGGCATGAGATGGCTGGAGGACTATGGGACCAGAAGAAGAAAAAGTAGAAGACGAGGAAGAGGTGGTGTTGGTTTCAGTATAAATCGCTATACGAAGATGGTTTACCCATATTTGTTTGAGCAAATCTCGATCTACCCTGACAGTGGCATGTTGTCCAAATGTATGAATGAATGAACAGAAACATGACATTATTATGACAACGCCAGTCGGTCATCCAATGAAAACATAAATTACCATATTTCAAGGAAGAATGACCACACGGTATAATATGATGTTACATAATATTGTTTAGAATTGTAACTATAGCTGCATGACATCAGAACAACGTGTTGGTGCCAGATAGATAAGTAAACAGTGTTCCCTGTTACAAGGTAACAATATTCTCCCTGTATGAAGTCATGTCACGTGACTGCATACATTAAGATCGTACGATGACTGGGAACCAGGCTGAACTCAGTGTGTGTTAAGACGTGCCGGTGATAGCACGGTCGCTTTCCTACGTCTAGAACTTCTGCGATACCGCTCACCAACAGATTTTGTGGTTGATTCACAATTAATGCGTGTGCTTTAGTACATATAATTTTTAAGATTCAGTGAAGTTTTTTTTTTTTAAAGTATTGATAAAGTGACATATATTATTAATTATTAATATTATTGTGTATATACTTTGGCCACACCTTCTTGAAGTTGGTTAGTTGGTCAAATACCGATCTGTAGCTAAACTTTTTGTTCATTTTGTTGAGCGGACTGCTTAACTACCCGTGAAAGCAAAGTATTACAATTGTGGGTGGCTAGAAGCTAGATCATTCTCAACAATGTTACTGAGGATAACCTTTCTGCTATTCATGTGCGTGATTGTGAATTGTAGCAAAACATCCATCGCAGGTGAGTTATGTCACACCAAGAATGTTTGTTAATAACAAATATTATGTTTGGTTTTAAAATGTGTGGTGCGTTTTTGTATAATTATATTATATACATGTATTTTGTATTTCATGATAAAAGCAAAAGTAGCAAAAGCCTAAAATCTAATATATTAATTTAGTAGGCCTATATATATTTATTATATAGGTAGGAGATAAAGACATAAAGTAAAGTCATTAAATAAACTGCCTTTCTAGAATGTTGTGTGATATGTAACGTAAATACATAACATGTCAGTTGTTCACTATTTGTGGCGTTAATGTGAAACTATTATTCCAGATGCAGATATAACAGCATCATGTGAACCCGCAGATTTTACTTGCACAAGTGGGCGATGTATAAATATTGCATGGAAGTGTGACGGCGACTACGATTGCCATGACCACTCAGATGAGATGGATTGCCGTAAGTGTCTTGTATGAGTGAAGAGGATTTGCTTGTCTTAAGCTTGCATATTTATCTGTCGACTTTCCTGCACCAGTTTCCAGTCAGTCATAAATGTTCATACTTGCACGAAACTGGGATCGGCAGCAACGTGTTACAATTTCATCACCGTTCAAATGCCGGGTCTAAAAATAAATCGGTTCAAACGTGATGCATGCATTTCATCGTTGGCATGGGAGTGATGCATGTGTTAATTGTTTGATTTTGTCACAGATGTTGCGATTTATATTTCTAATACCTTTTCGACATCTTGTGTGTTGTTTATTTGTGTTTTGACTTTGTTTTCAAGTGTAAAAGCCTTATCGCATGACTAGTACAGTTGACCTAGATGGAAACTATCGTCTCGAATTTGATTGGCTGACACCACTCGCCTGAGCACCGTCTCTTGCCTTGCTAGCCAATCGCTGACGCCCAACGTGTGGGCCCGTCTGCTAGCGTGATGTTGTGTTTGTCTGATCGAGGTCAAAATGTCACAGTTTACATAACGTCCTAGAATTATATAACAGCTTCTGTATCCGTGTAACACTGTTACGTAGTAACGGCAGTCAATAACCTCCAGCACCCATCCAGTCTATCACTCTTATTCAGTTTTTAAACAACAGCTGTAGTATACTAATGACCCATTGACCGACGTGATGATGTCATTCTATAATAATAATATTGATTATCAGTATATCACAAAAAGGCTGAGCATTTCATTTAGCGTACATAAATAACTCTTAGTTTTGTATCATAGGCTGCTAAGCCTTGAGTTCTTTTCTCACCATCATGATGATGAAGACTGGGGAAAATCTCGCAAGTTGTAGGCTTCAAGGCACAAGCTGGCACAAACGTGATTTTTAACTTCATTCAGGATGTCAGACGCAAATTAATGACACCGGACTGCCATCGTAACAGCAAAAAAAGGCAACCGAACTTTTAACTTATTTACTGTATAGTCAGTATAGATTATAGATGTCCATTTTCTCTCCATAGCTCCTGATTGGTGATTCTGTCATACCATCTATTCCTTCTATTTAACACCGGCACCATTTAGTGCTCAACGTGGTTGGTAATTAGTAAATCTCACGAGACTCAATTACATGCAGGATGCTCAGAGTAAAGTCACTAAAAAGTACTTATATTTAAAACTAAGACTAAAGGCTTAACGCGGTCCGTTAGCCGGGTGCCAGGCGTTCGAAGCTCAGCTGCCACCGATTTGTGCAGCAGACCGTGTCACGTTGTGTTATAACGTGCTGGTATGGGAGCAGGTCGTTCAGAAAGCAATGGCAAACTACTGAACGTAACGCTTGCCTAGTGCATCAACAGCAGCTGAAAAATGCTGGTGTTGACTCCACGCAATAATTTTTAAAAAAGAGATATCTTAGACTCATTACATGTGAGGTGCTCAGAGTAAAGTCACTAAAAGTACTTAATTTTAAAAGCAAGCTAGAGATATCTTAGATTGTGAAAACATACAATGGCAAACAGTATTCTCATCACCTCCATGAGAACAGTGCAATTCACTTAATTCTGTTGGTCCCAGATAGTTGCTCTGTTACCAAACTGTCCTAGGTCCTAGTTATTAATACTTTATATCCCAGATTGTTGTTAAGCTGTCTTCACTCTCAAGCAGTTATTAACTTCTTCTAACAAGACATTTGTGACTTTAAAATACTAAACTGTCAAAATGAGTTAAATATATTGTTAGCGGAGTAACCAAGGACATGTTGTGCATCACTTGGTAAAGAATAAGTTAAGACATATTTAAAGTAAAGTACAAACTGTCTCTCTTGTTCTTCAGTGGGGAAGTTGGAGAGAAGAGAAGATGGGGGGAGACCAGGAGAGAAGATGTTAGACATTTTGACACCATGGCATGGAGGAACATAAGTATCAGAAATTATTGGCAGCACATGAGACAGAGGGCTTCAGACAGACATGCAAACAGCATCAACTATAAGTTCTCCTTCTTTGATTTCCTCTAGCAGTTTATATATGCACATTTTGAAAGCTTCATGGGCAGAGATGTTACCTTTATTGAAATGGTTTAGCAAAAGAATGCATGTCTCTGAACACGCATGGCCACAGGTGCCTCATTAAAATAAAACAGAAATGGCAGATGTTTACATTGGAGTATGAAGTGTTAGGCCTTCACTTATATTAAATCAAATGATTATGACTCATTCTCATCCCTTCTAGAAACAGTCTCTTAATAAAGAAATGGTTTTTCGTGAATTTTCGCTGAATTAACATAATCACGTTATTTCTTTTGGTAGCATGATTTTGATGATTTTACTTTGGCACTCATTCTAGTAATGTCAGTTTTTAAAAGATTCTATATAAAATATATATATATATAATATACAAAATATATAATATATACATATTCAAAAAGAAGGTAGCATTCAAAAAATGGATCACAACTAAATCTGAACAGGACTATATTACTTATAGAATAGCACGACGTAATGCCAAACGAACAATTAGAGCATCTAGAGATGAATCCTGGAGTATATACGGTGAACAGATGGCGACCCTTAGCAAAGACTGCCCAAGAGAATTTTATAAACATGTCACCACAATGAGAAAGAGATGCATGTTACAACCCAACCACCATCATAAACAGCAAAAGAGGTATACCGATATTTAATCCACAACAAAGACTAGCAAGGTGGGCAGAATACTTTCAAGAACTACTTAACCCCACACATAACATAGAAAACCTCACTTTTGTGCCTAAATGCCAGGGACAGCAAGAACCAAATTTCATACCTGCAGAAGTCAAATCAGTTATACAGAAAAGTCCTAAAAACAAATCAGCAGGTCCAGATGGAATAACCACAGAAGCTATTCAGGCCTGTGGGGAAACAGGAGTTAAATGGCTAACAAGACTTTTTAATATAGCATGGGAAGAAAGAAATGTCCCAGATGATTGGCTACAGGCAATAATAGTACCAATATGGAAAAAGAAAGGCAATATGAGAGAGTGAAACATACAGAGGTATATCACTCCTGAGCCATATAGGGAAAATGTATGCAAAACTTTTGGAACAAAGAGCTAGACCAATAGTTGAACAACAGTTAAGCAAAGCACAATTCGGTTTTCGGAAAGGTAAAAGTTGCACTGATGCATTATTTACACTTAGACAAATTTGTGAAAAAACTATCGAATATAGGGACCAGCAGAATATTGTGTTTGTAGATCAGGAAAAGGCTTTCGATAGAGTAGACAGATACAAATTGTGGACCATCCTTGAAGACTATGGGATAGAAGGGCAACTGCTAGAAAACATCATAGCCATGTACCACTCGAGCCAAAGTGCAGTAAGAACACAAGAAGGTATATCAGATATGTTCACAGTCAATACAGGAGTGAGGCAGGGATGTGTGCTCTCTCCCCTGCTATTCAATATCTACATGGACAGAATTTCCAAAGAAGCAAGTCTCGACAGAACAGATTCAGAAAATTTAGAACTCTTTACTCCAGATGAAACAACTGACCCACAGGGAATAAATGAACTTCTATTTGCAGACGATCAGTGCCTGTTTTACAGCGATGAGGGCAGACTACAAAATCATATTACTAATTTTGAGTTCAACCTGCAGCAGATACAATATGAGTATAAACACAGCCAAGACCGAAGTAATGCAAGTTAGCAGATCGCCAGGCCCACTAAGTATACAGATAAATAACACACCTCTGAAACAAGTTAAAGAATTCAAATACCTTGGAAGTATGATCACAGAAGATGGCAGATTGGACAGAGAAATTGAAATCAGATGTCAAAAAGCTAGTGCACTTACATATCAACTATCACCCTTACTGAAACATCCAAACATACCCATGTCCGCAAAACGACAGATAATAAACAGCATATTCACACCAACCCTATGCTACCAATCTCAAACCTGGACTTTATCCAAATTACACCTTCGCAAAATCAACACCTGCGAAATGAGATGCCTGAGGAGAGCTGCCAACTTAACAATCCGAGACCGAGTAAGAAATGCTACTATCAGACAGACTGTGGGATCAACACCTTGTGCCACATTATTGAAAGACAGAAGATCAAGTGGTTTGGCCATGTCGTTAGAATGCATCATCAGCAACTACCATCACTGGCCTTACATCAAAGATCATCTGCGACGAGACCACGAGGACGTCCAAGTAGAAAATGGATTGACGACATCAGAGACATTGTACAACCGCACGAATGACACTATCCAGTGCCGTCCACCGGGTGCTGGAACGCAAATTATTCCTTCCCACGACGCTTGACAGCAGAAGTGGAAGATGATGATATATATATATATATATATAGAGAGAGAGAGAAAGAGAGAGAGAGAGAGCGATTATTCGTATGTGTGTGTTTTGTTATGTTATTTTTTTAAAAACACAAATAAGGACATGTTTGTAATGTTTAATCTAAAAGACCAAGCATATGCAAACAAAATATAGAATATAGCTGCATTTCTACAGAGAATATAAACAGGTGCATCCAGAAGTGGGGGGAAACAACTATACATAATTCAGGAGCCAGGAAACAACTATACATAATTCAGGAGCCAGCCCCTTGTTCTCAGGGACCAACATTTGTCTATCCCTGGGTGCATATCACATGATGTGAGAACATGTCTAAAGGTGTCAGTTGTGCTAACTTACAGTTTCTTATCAGCAAAGGGAACAAACCATTCATGCAGGCTGTATCAAAAACAAAAAGTGTTGCCATTTTAAAAAAAAGTTACTTACCTGTCATGTACAAGCACATTTATCTTCAGTAGTTTGCCATTGATTTCTGAATGGTCAATGCTCATACCAATGTGAAAATCAATCCCAGCTGGTCAATGCTCATACCAATATGAAAATCAATCCCAGGCAATCTGCTCCCAAATTGCCTGCAGCTGACTTCAAACCTGAGATGTCAGGATTGTGAAACTTCACTCTTCACCCATAAGCCACATGTGCTGGCCGACACTTACATTATTGCAATATCCTTGTCAATCCTTCTAATTTATTATTGGAAGTAGTGTCTGTTAATATTTCAGATAATACATGCTTATATATGTATTTATTGATGTCATTCATGCATATTCACACTGTGCTCCCCACCTACAACATGAGGTATGCTAATTGTTGTTGTTTTTTCATCAGCATCAACCACATGCACTCAAAATGACTTTCAGTGTAAGGACGGCAAGTGTATTCCAGACAGATGGATTTGTGATGGGACTTCTGAATGCTTGGACGATTCAGATGAGAGTCCTGAATTGTGTAGTATGTTCATTTAATTTATTTTCTGAAATGTCTTTTTACACAACATGTTAGTTGAAGTCCTAAACATTCTTTCTCACATTTCTTGTTGATGGTTCTAATTTCCTTAATTCTTGTAACTAGGATGTTATTATCAGTTGTAAAGTACATACATGATATGTGTGGTACTAGTACGGGTGGGGAAGGGGGTGTTCCCTGTCTTCATTTCTGAGGAGTAGCTGAATGAGATCTGTTAAAATTATCTTTGTGTTTGTTTACAGTAGAGCAGCAATATGTGTGCCTTTTGTAACACATCCAACTTGTTTATTTGCACTTGTTATCCAGGATAGCCTTTTTTGGGATAGTTGCATAGGACATCTCAGTCTCACTGTGCGACATCTGTATCCATTCGATCTAGAGAGGTCCACCCAAAGAGGCCCAACATGCATGCCCTGTCACCCCTGAGGAAATATTTGGACAGCATATGGGTGTTCTCTACCATTGAAGAAGGCTTCCATTAAAGCAGAGCCAGCACATGGTGCTCTGGTCCTGGGCTCACCCAGGGAATCATGTCCAGCATATGGCTGCTTAGCCTTAGGTCTATTTGGCCTGTGTTCAATATTAGGAACTGGTAGATTGTGGTCTGTAGATTTTTGAGAACTTTGATGACTTCCCCACAAAGAACAGTTCTGTCCCTTTGTATGGTACCAACATAGAAAAATGTGCTGTTTGATTCCAGGCTCAGGGTCTTGGTTATTGACTTCTGCATTGGTGTGTTCACGAAGAGCTACATGTTCTGGTCAAATCACCAACCCTGAAAAATTAGACAGTGCAGGATTTATTCTTGTCAAGTTCCTGAAAGATGGTCTTGTGTTGAACAAATACGTTGTGAACTACAGTGGTGTGGCTGGGGTAGAAATGTCTTCTCAGAAACTTGCGAGAATGGCACATTTTTGCTTGGTGACTAATGAGACTTTCTTTGTCACATAAATGCCTATTAGCCTTAAGTGATAAATTTGGTACAGTCAGGACTTCCCCCTACTTTGGTGAAATTTGCTTGAGCAGCAAGATTTCACCCAATAGTGTTAATTTGTCATTTAGTAGGATATGCCTTCAGTAGATCTCATGTAGAATGCTTTTACATCTGTCCGCTGTTGTTTATATTGTGAACTGCATGCTCAGAAAAATTGTGGACAGCCGATTGCTGAACTAGCTGGTTTTGCATTATGCAGTAATATGTCTGAAACTGCTGCTTTTCTAGTGACTTCCATCACTGATGAACTGTAATATGTGTGGCTTACTGTTATGTTGGCATTCTGGCAGCTGCCTTATGCATGTATGCCTGTACATGCAGTCTGTTTATCGGGACTGCTGTCTGTTTCACTTTTCACATGTGACAGTGAGGAGCATATTTTGTGATATTCACTGGCACAGGAACTGAGCATTATAGGGTGACCCTTTGCCATGTAGTTGGAATCGCAACTAATGCCTTCAGTGGACGTAGCAATCTTTTGTCATTTAGAAAGACCTTATTTCAATGGATATTAGTAGTGATTTGTCAGTTAGTAGGATGTGCTTTCAATGGATATTAGTA
>JACEFZ010004933.1:0-183126 GCA_014155875.1 Cepaea nemoralis | reverse complement strand
AATCCCCGTAAGTCTTTTCAGTAGACAGAGTTTTCCTTTTTTAGGTTATTATAATCCATCCGTGAAAACACATCTCAACTGTCCACAGTTATTTAACCGTTTTCTGAATATAGGTAAACTGTTCTACAGTTCTTCACTGTTTCGTTTAGGTGAGTACCCAATTAAAATAGTTCAGCCTATTTCGCTCTGTTGGTATAACTTAAAGTTCTTTCACTGGTGTTCACAAAAACCTGTTACTTGCCATTCGTCATTTCAGCCCACAATTAGTGAATGGCTAGGTTGCATTTTCTCTAGTGACATACTTTCACTGCACCTGTGACTTTATGGTCTTTATTCTTTTCTGAACTGGTCAGGAGTATATATGAAACCTTATATCTTCTATTATCATCCAGGAATTGAAATTAATAATTAAGCACATCGGCACTAATATCCCATTGCCTTAAACAATACGGGACTATAATTTCTTTTCCACATCTAGGATTAATAGATATCTCTGTCCAGTTTTGGAACACACACTAAAAACAGAAAACCCAGTTTCTACTATTTATATCGAGTGTCCAATCCTTCGTTGTCTTTTGATCCACAATCAAATTTTTCCCTAAGTCCCCACATCAAACGTCTGTGAACTCACGTCGTCAATTGCGCTCCGTCTCGTCCTCTGTTCTTCGTCCTCCGTTCTTCTGCGGTTTCCCTGTGTTCCCCTACGCTAGTACTTCAAAGCGTCCGAACCCTTTGATCACCGTCTCCGTTCGTTTTCCCGTTCCGATGTATTCGTGTCTCCGTCTTGTCGGCCGACAAGATCGGCAGTCATTGACCCTTTGTTACTCTGTATTTTTCCTCTTTATCCTTCGGTCAATAACCCATACTTTGTCCTCGCTCAAAACTGACGGCTGGATTGTTAACCCCCCTCCTACATTTCAATTAATCTTCATATTCCAGTTATCAAGGAATCACTAAACTAACAGTTTCCCGTGACACCCCCCCCCCCTTTCGTATAAAAAATTTGGCCCGTGCCCCCCCCCCCCTTTTCACCGTATTTTCAGAACGTCATCCCCCCCCCCCCCTTTCATATTTCCTATCTAAAAATTCCCCACCCCTATACAGTATACGTAAAAATGTAAGGTAAATTTAATAGCACCTACTAAAACAAGTCTACACATCCACATAAAACATGATTTGTGGGTCTACTGACTTTATAAAATGAATTTTAGAAGGATGAGACGTACTTAACTGTAAAGTATGAAGGGGAAAACAATATCAAGTAATCGGTTCTTGTATTAACGCGATCTTGAAATGGTCTTCATTCCTCCCCCCCCCCCTGGAAACCCTAAAATTCCCCCTGGGGGGGGGGGGGGATTCCCCACCAGTTGAGAACCACTGGCATAGAAGTTATCCAGCTGGCCTCTCACTTTTAGCCAGCATGTATAGATTATGATTTGTGAGTGATCAGATCATAGATCGATCATATTTCCATTACCTCTACCCCGTTCAACGTCAGAAGAGAAGTTATAATTTGGGCCTATTCCAGCCTCAGATTAGTAATCCTGTGATCAAGTCAGCCACATTTCGGAAATTAATTTTAAAGGGAATGTTGTCCATTGGAAATAATGTGATTTGATTTCCAGACTATTTTATAGAATGCTTCCGTTACTGTTATCTTTCCTATCACCGCCTCCTTTTAGATCGGAACGTTCTACTAGAGATGTAGGCTCCATTAACACCTTCCTCCTATTTAATTTCTGTTGTCCGTTTATTTTGGACCAGCGTTCTCTCTCCCTAACTTAATGTTTCAAACTCTCCTATTACGTAAAACTGGAAAAGGTCATTCTGACGGCCTTACATGGTTTGCCAATTTATAATCCCGCGTATGTTTTCCTAGAAACATCTTCCTTGCCCAGCTAACTCAGCGGGAGAACTAGCGCTGACCTATCAAGAGCCGTTATCATACTGGTATTGCTTCTCTCAAGCCACTGCCTGAAACCCACTCGTGCTGGTTACGTGCTGTCCCTCTAGAGGCTGTCCAGCTTTGATTATTTCAGACAACCTGTTTACAAGTTAACACATTCTTTATGGCTTCTCTTCCTGCTCTTCTTTTCACACTACTTCATGGGGAAACTAGGTGAATTATGTGTACTGTCTGTATTTGAGCGGTAAACCTGGAATTTTACAAGTATCTTAGGGGTATTAGCATTCACAACAATGTATTCCCTTGGTGAACTTAAACACAGAAGCCACGAACATTAGTTGCACGATTTATTGCCTGATATATTATATAGAGCCTGGTATTAACATTCTTGCTATTATTTGTGCTACCAAACAGAAAAGTTGTTATTTATTTTATTTATTTTTTTATCCAAACACTTTAGAGTATTCCATTGAGAGATAACCGAGACATTTTGTCACAGGTAATATAAAGAGAAGAGATGCATTGGAACATATCATGACAACTAGAAACATCAGTGGGGAAAGAGGTAGAAACATACCAGATAAATTACGTTGGGTGAATTAAGATGGTGGCATGGAGTAATATCATCAACAGGGTCGATTCTGAACACCAAGGACCGATATCTGTGGAGAGACATGAACACATACGCCAGTTGGCAAGGCGAGCACATGATGATTACGTCATCAAGACCCGGTGATTAGATCTGTCATACGACACAACGAGTGGACTTGAAGAAGCTATCTCTAGAATAGATCCACACAAAAAGAGCATGCGCACACAACCACATACACACGAACTCACGTTTGAAATTTGATAAGGCTGATTGTGTCGCTATGATTGATTGAAATGCATTCCACGTGACAGCGTGTCTGTCACAGATTACTCCTGAGATGGGGTGGTTTTTGCTCGCAGAACAATCCGTTTATTCATGTCAGGGACGTGATTCTAAGAATAGAATATTTGGAGGAACCGTTCTTTTTGTGTAAAATTACTTGCATGTCCTTTTCAGGGATGTTTGAAATTTACTAAGCAATTTTAATTCAGTAGTTTGACATTGACGGTTTCCGTGGCGAATAGCTTACGAACGCCGTTCGTGATCCCGTATACCCGAGTTCGAAATATAGCTGCCCGCGATTTGGCAGCAGACCGCGTTGCGCTGGTTAATTACGTAAATGGTATGGGCGCCGGTCGTTCAGAAAGCAATAGCAAACTACTGAACGTAAACTTGCCAAGACATCAACAACAGCAAAAAAATGCTGGTGTTGACTGCAAACGTCCTGTAAAGGATATGCAACTAACTTTTTTCAAACCAGTTTGACATTGCTTTCTGAACGGCCTAAGCCTCATACCACGGAAATCAACACAAAGTAGCCTGTTTTCAAATCGCCCGCGGCTGATATCGAGACTTCGACTCGGTATGTCTGGGAATTCTGAAACAACGTCCTACTATTCCTTAAGCAACAGACAACAGCAGCTGCTCTAAAGTAGTGGAGAGTATGAGAAATGCAATCATTGTTTCAGCTCTAAAATAGTGGAGAGTATAGGAAATGCCATCATTGTTTCAGCTCTAAAATAGTGGAGAGTATGAGAAATGCCATCATTGTTTCAGCTCTGAAGTAGTGGAGAGTATGAGATATGCCATCATTGTTTCAGCTCCGAAGTATACATTCTATAAATACTCTTCTGTAGGTAGCTCTTCAAAGTGCATAATTTAGCCTGTGTTTCAATCTATTCGGCCAACTCCATTCGATTTCCATCTACCTTGGGAAACCCTAACCATTTTATTTGTCTTTAGAGTTGGCGGAAATTTCATTCTGGGTGAATTTTGTTCATTTGTGAAATTTAAAAAAAAAAAATTTTAAACAGAAATTCACAGCTCAATTTATATACTCTTTCTTCATTAGTTAGAGGGGGACATCATAATTTTTAAACACTCCGCATCCAAGTTATAATAAAAATAAGTACACTGTATACATTGTCACTAGCGCAGTGTTACATTGGTGTAATGAGTGTAACTAACGCAGAGCATCTGAAAGGCCATCACAGCCAGCCTGGGAGATCTGCGCCTCAGGCGCCTGCCATGTTTGTCTAATCATGGTATTGACCTCATTTACAACTGTCAGCATTCCGTGATGCTGATGTCTGTATCAAACACAACTTGACACTTTTAGAGTAGTTGAGTACAGGCGTACTGTACCATTTATTTCTGGAACATCAAAACATTGTAATATGAATTATTGAACAGAAACGCACACGCGATATTTAGTTCAGAGGTTTACACCCGTTTGATCACGGATTCTTATTAGCATGGTGTTTCTCCGTGTCATTCTTGTTATTTAATGTTTATATTTTCGCTTCAATGTTTATTGCTCTCTATGATGCTGCGAGTGTGAGAAATTCCAGTATGGTGTCCGCCTTAAAGTAATGGAGAGGTATGAGAAATGCCATCATGGTGTCACCTCTGTGACCTGAGCAGGTCAGGACATTAACTTGACCTGATAATTGAACATTACTTTCAAAGGCGGGGGTCATAATCTATCGATGTAGATGTGGAAGGTAAGTGAAAACCACCACAGTATCTTCCCAAGAATAAACAGATCTTTTCATAAAGCGGATAATGAAAACTAATGACAGGTTCAGAAAGCACACATCAATCTGTGGACAGAAGGGCCGGACACGGCATGCCATTGTTTATCACTTTATTCATGACTGGTTGGCGGAGTGGCATGGAGCCACGGTGACCATATGGGGCTCAAATGTTCATATCCAGATTAAGGATAATGTCTGTCAAAACAGCGACTAGATTCATAGAGGCAATAAGTCTCTTCGTTTAAAGAGCTGAGGAATTGAGACAGCTTGCTGCAGCAGCAGAAGAATAAGACAGACAGACAGACAGAAAGACAGACAGACAGGCAGGCAGAAAGAAAGAAAGAAAGACAGACAGAAAGAAAGAAAGAAAGAAAGAAAGAAAGAAAGAAAGAAAGAAAGAAAGAAAGAAAGAATCCCAAGCTTGGAAGAACACATCTCTGTACTTGTGGCACCAGTCCCTGAAGCTGGGCATCTACTGCAGTTATGTCCTAAATCCGTGCAAAGAACCTTCTTGGTTGGCTTTCACAATAAAAATGGAAAGTTATAATATAACACTGACCAGTTTCCTACTACGGAATGCGGTATAGAAATACTAGGTCCTTGAATTGACACTCATTAACCCAGGACATGCTGGTGTGATAGGAAATGAGCAGGCGGACAGGTTAGCCGGGGCTACACACCTGGGTGGGACATTGGTGCATGATAAGGCTGGTGTGGTTAGGGCCCATTTGGGATCGGGTGTATAGTGCGAAAGAACAGATAGATCATCACGGCCCACAGAGAATGGTGCTGAGTGGACTTGAGGTATGGTGTCCGCCACAAGTGCTGAAAGTCCAGGGTTCAAGCCCAGGTGAGGGCCGGGATTTTTTCACGTGGACTTAGTCTCTGGGTAGTGAGATCGGACGCCGTGTGTATTGCGCACGTAAAAAAATCCCTTGGAAGTTGGAAATTGAAAAAGAGTAGCATAACGCCGCTGCCTGGGAAAAATTTCGAGTTTACAATATACCCAAAGTATTTCAAGATCCTCGTCGGTGCTACGGAGTTCGTGCACTGAGCTGAGATTCTCCGGACTCGGGCTTGAGTTAGGAGTATAACGGAGCACTTATGAGTTACACCCGTGTGCCGTGATGTTGATTTGTCGACTAAACTAACTAACTAAACTAAGAGAATATTGCTGCAGGGAGTGACCGGAGGATCTGGCCGAAACTTAGGATTTCTAGGAAAGGCCAAACTGCTACTGGCATCATTAGTATTGGAACTCTTCGCTGACTGTTAAAGATGAGAACGGAGCACGTAATGGCATGTTCAGAGTATATTACATATTACGGAGGAGAAAGAACAGATGAATATCTGAGATTTTTTTCAGGAGGAAAGAACGTGGCAAAGGAATCTGATCGACCCACCTCATAATGCTATAACACAATATATGAGAAGGATACTGACTTCATGAAACTATCACAATGTCAGTCACGGGATAACCTTACATACAGGCACAATGTATACACGCACAAAGCAACAGTGTCAGCCCGTGTAGCATTGCCAGCTCTCTATTATAGAATGTAACACGAGTGCTCTACACTCCACTGTGTGGAAAAGCGGTTGTAAACACAATCAGCCAGACAGACAATGGCGTCGATTAGAAACTCTAAACTTGTCGGGGTTGTGTAAGAGCACTTGAGGGCAAAAAACGTGCAGAAGCTTTTTTTCTTAAACCAACAAAGAGGTTCTTTGCACAGATGTGGGACATTGAAATTTCCCTTGTTTTTAATAGAGCGCTTAGCGTGTTGCTTGCCTGGCGGCACAGTGGTCGTCTGTTGAAATCCCCCATCAAGATAGAGCATTTTTGTTTTTATTGAACCTGGTCTCCCAGGTCGACCTAGCCTAAAATGAGTACCAGAATATCTGGGAAGTAAAGGCAGCCAGTGTGTTATTAACCATATCATCCAACTAATGTCGACATGTGTATTGAAATATTTGGTAAGCACCAAATATATAACACGTCTTATAAATAGATATCCAGTCGTCTTCATTTAGCGTCACCGAGGTATCCCCAAAACCTACCCACACAGAATAATCTTCCACAGACGCCAAGTGTTTCTTCAGCTAACCTTTCGAGGGGACGACGTAATGAAACGAATACACCAAACATTGCTTTGCCTGCTGAGCCAACGATCAGATATAAAACCACTTCCGATACCTACTCCATCTGTACAAGAATCATTGTCTCATACTACAAATCAAAGTCAATTTATCAAATCCAGTGTGAGTGCAAGCAATTAGCAAATCGAATAACTGAACATATACCAGTGTGGGTGGACAAGATCAGTCTTCATTAATCAGTCTTCATTAATCCCCATGCAGTCAACGGGCTATAAAATGCACTATTCGTCGATTTCTCGCCGTGATTCGCAACTGCGAGCGCTAACAAGACAAGTCGCCTGAACAAGTCAAGAAGCCTGATACGGGGGGAAATGGCACGTCGCAAGAACACCGAAAGACACGTGGCATCCAAGATGTGCAGCGTGGGAACCGACAAGAAGACGAGCGGAGAGAATCTACCTGCGAGCTGCAGAAAACAACAAGAACCTCAAGTAACCTCTAACGAAGCTACCACGAGAAAGGACGACGACAACCCACCACATACAAGAGCCAAACCTACTGAGAAGCAGAGAGAGGAGAAAGACACCAGAATCGGAAGTACCTACTCACCGACAATCAAGTGGGTTGTCAAGCGTATCTAAGTGGAGCTATCAGACGAAGAAATCCTGAAGCAGCTATCGAGAAGAGAATCTCCACATCCGATTCTTGAAGGCGGAGCGGCTCCTCACCTACTCCAAGATTCTTACAACCTTGGCGGTGGTGACGACAGAGGGCAGCGAGATGCCGACCACAGGATCAATCAACAAGAAAAAGCAACAACCAGAGAGATTCATCCCAAGAGTCAGTCATGTTCAAGATGCAGAGGGCCGGCCACAACAGAGCAGCATGTCGCAGTAAAACGGAAATCTGCCGGTACTGCGCCGATCACCACGCCTTCAAGGAGTGTCCGCTGGCCAAGCTGGACACGGACTTCCGAGCACCCAACAACAAAAGAAAGTGCGCCAACTGCCTGGGCAAGCATGGAGCAAGATACTTGGGCTGTCCGTACCTTCAAAGATACAGAGACGTCTTAAAGTTCGCCATCACCACAAACACTCCATATAAGGAGGTGCGAGACAGCCACGTGCATCTCACAAGCGGAAAAAGCTCAACTGCAAGACCAGATAAATGAGCTAAAGAAGCAAATCAAGCTGCTTCAAACACCGGCACCGACCAGAGACAATGAAACACTGCTTGCTGACATAAAGGAGATCCAGCAAAATATCAAACAAGAGGTGGAGCACATGACGGAGACGACAAAGAAGAATGAAGAGATCCTACAGAGCAATCAAAGCAGAAAGAGAGATACTAAGAACTGAAAGGGAGCTAACCCAAAACAAACCAGCAGAAGCCACGGAAAAGATCACAGAAAAGCCGCAAGAGGAAACCCAACAAAAGACCGAGCCGGAACCGCAAGCTAAGGACAGCAGCCCAACCACGACGCCCAAGAGGAAACCACTATCCCGCCGGTTCTCTGAAGGCGGCACAGAATACCCATTTCCACATACCCTGGAGGAGTGCCTAGAATCGGTCAGATTGGAGGAACTCGGGCACCAGGAATTCAGAAGGCGCTGGGAAGAGAAAGAAAATAAGAAGCCCAAGAAACTCAGGAGACCAGTAGAATACCCAGATAGACACTGTGACGGTGAGGACGGACCCGGCTACACGTACTATATAGATGACGGTGAGATGATCCCATGGCTGACCACAGAGGAAGAAATTGAAATGCAACAGAAACTCAAAATCGAAAGTGAAAATAGGTGCAAAGAGGAAAATGAGAACATCGAAAAACTTAAACAAACAAATACACAAAAGGAGGCAAGAAGACCAAATAAAAAGTCCTTATAAGGACTGGAAACAGTCAAGCCAGACGAGCCAGGAGCCTTCACTAACAAAAGAAACCACTAGAGGAGACGGGAACAAAGGACAGCCGCCGACCAATCCCCCAGCTGACGTCACAGACACAAACGCTTACATAACCAGTCCGAGATAGGACTTACTCGTAAGAGCGCACAAGACAAGAAACAGGGTTAAAATACCCACAAAAACCACGGATCTCAACAATAACCAGGAGGCGAGTTAGACGAGACCGAATTTTGATTTTTTTTTTTTTTCTTGAAAACATTGGAATTGAAAATTTATCAACTACTCATAAACTACAGTCATTAATTTAACAAAGAAAAACGGTTTAGTTTACTGTATGCAACAAACAATACACCGTTGCTCAAATATAGTGAGGTCTTGGTAATTGGGCTGTTCCAGCCAGTTTTGTGCAGTCAGAAATAGATCGTTTTAAATCTGAAATTACTCTCCTCTCTCGAACAATACCCGTGACTATTCTTCTTCTTCTTTCGTTCGCCTGAAATATGTCTATAACTGCAATGCAGTCTCTTGTATGAATTGAACTGTCTTTTTCAGTTCACACAGCGGTCCAAAGAGTTTATCTTTCACTGTCGTCTCTCTAGGCCAGAAGGTTTGCCTAGATATGTTATATTTTGGGCAGTCTTGGAGTATGTGCTCTGCTGTCTGCGACGCCAATCCACATGTGCACATGGCTGTTTCACCAATCTTGAATTTTGTATACATGTGGTTGCGTAATCTATTGTGCCCTACCCGTGACTATGAGTTTTAAGTATTTTCAGGAAAAAGTATTATTTATTTATTTTTTCACTTCATAAAATATAAATCTTTGCAAATATGTAACGTGACAAGGTGCAGCCAAATATGTCAGTCGATAACTCGAGCAATCTGCGTTTTATAATAATAGATAAGAGAAGCAACGGCTGCAGCAGGATATAGCAATAGGAAATACAATACAGTTAGGTGTGTGTAACTCCTGCGAAAAAGTGAAATGTACTAAAACAGGACATATTTACATACCTTACAACGAACTCTACAATGGTAAACATAGTAACTAATAGGGGAGAACCCCCAAAAATTATAATATTGGAAATAAAAATAAGTATACTACAACACAACGAGCGACGTTTCGATTGTAATAATCTTCATTGGGAACGGAACAACACAAACAGATCTAAGGAAACACGTGAAATTACACAATTGTATTGTATTAAAAGGCGTTTTATAGTCTGTCGACTGCTTAGAGATTCCCGACGACTGATTAACTCTCTTTTCCACCCACACTGGTATATGCTGGATTTGCTAATTGAGTGAGAGACGAATGGAGACGGATTGTATCTGCAGCAAAGAACCTCAATGGCTCGGAACGCTGAAGAAGAAGAAGAAGTAAACATGAAAACGTCGGTAATCCAGACAGCTTCCTTCCGATTTCATTCACATCGTTCGTGGCATTATTTGTCTAAGGGAAGTCTCCTGTCATCCTAGCTGTAAACATATTGTCCGGAGGTAGTTTCCTGCTATGGGTCGGTGATATGATAGGGCCATCACATGTTGTATTCCTAGATGCACGCAGCAATAAGTGGCCAGTCTTTCCCTCACTTAGCCAGACCACGAAAGTAGGCGTCAAAGCCTAGTCCAACCGCGCTCATGGCATTATCAGCGCAGCTACTTATCAACTACGCTAACTTATGATTTTTTTATTTCGGGGGCGGAAGCATTTTCTAGGGGACTTGTTCGTGGTTGTTGAATTTTGTAGCTAATGTTGTTTTGTTTTTTTTAGATGAGTTGGCAAAACTCAATCATCATATGCCATGCCGTTAAGCGTGAGTGGTCATGTTCCGCAATTTCACACGATCACCAGTGTCGTGGATAAGCTCTTGTGTTCTTATCTCCACTATGCCATGTGGCCAAGCCATCCAGATATTTACTTCTCTGTCTTCCCCTTGTTCTTTTTCCCTTAATCTTGCCACTTGCCACCAAGTTCTCTAGTTTATTTCTTCTCATAGCGTACCAAAATGGTGACCCTCTTCGTCTAATTTCTCTAATCAGTTTACATTTTCATAGCGAACGAAAGAAGAAGAAGAAGAAGAAGAAGAAGAAGAAGAAGAAGAAGAAGAAGAAGAAGAAGAAGAAGAAGAAGAAGAAGAAGAAGAAGAAGAAGAAGAAGAAGAAGAAGAAGAAGAAGAAGAAGAAGAAGAAGAAGAAGAAGAAGAAGAAGAAGAAGAAGAAGAAGAAGAAGAAGAAGAAGAAGAAGAAGAAGAAGAAGAAGAAGAAGAAGAAGAAGAAGAAGAAGAAGAAGAAGAAGACGAAGAAGAAGAAGAAGAAGAAGAAGAAGAAGAAGAAGAAGAAGAAGAAGAAGAAGAAGAAGAAGAAGAAGAAGAAGAAGAAGAAGAAGAAGAAGAAGAAGAATGTGTTTCTTGAAGTACTTGCTCGGTGGTTTTTCTGTCGTTCATTCCAGCTCTCTTTAGCCGTTTCTTGCAAAATTCTTGGTAAGTTGCAGCGTTACTTTTCTTTGCTTACATTTTGTGTCAGGAGAATGCGAGGAATAAGAGTTATATTCAGTATCTGATGTGTGTCTGACTAATTCTCTGTTCTATGGTTTATCCAGTGTTCTATAAATAGCTGTATTGAGATCTATATCTAAGGTTTGACTGGTCTGAGGCTGTCGAGATTGAAAAGCTAAAACAATAACACACGGGGAGTTGTGGAACTCATGGCAGCCATGTCTCTGTTGACCTTCTGAGTGGTAATTGAGACCAGAATACTCCAAGTACGCATATTTCCTGGGGCAACATATGGGCACGCCACTTGGAAATCTTCCAACTCACATGAACAGCACAAATCCCTCTATGAATATAAATGTTACAGGAGGGCTAACCCGCATTTTTATAGACAACGCAGCACTGACAGATGTGATCGGCGTCACGCCGGCCGCTTTTATTTTCCAGGACATTTTATTGTACCCATTTTAAGCTAGGCCGACCTGGGAGCGCTGGTCAAATTAAAAAATTATAAACCGCCCTTTTGCGTATCGAACCAAGGACCACCGGTACGGCAGGCGAGCGTCTAGCCCAGACACTAGCGCGGCTTTTCATATCTAGTGTAATGAGAAATAAATCCACAGGTATTGAGTGGCATGCACAGAAGTGGAAGAAAGAAGTAGAAATTAGAGGACACACCAGATAATGAAGCAAATTAAAAACTGTAGTGATCATAAAGGATCCTTTTACGTACTTAGTGCATACTGAACATATAGAGCAAGGTCCATATTATTATAAATCGGTCGGCATTCGTCCGGTCATGTGGCCAATATTAAGCCGACCGCCTTTATTTCCCAACACATTTTCTGGCTCTCATTTAGGTTAGGTCGACCTGGGAGCCCTGGCCAATGTTAAACATCTGCTCCGTTGCAGATTCGAACCCTGACCACAGGACCGCAGGCATGCATACGTCTAGCCACTACGCTAGCTTCGCTCCCGTAAACGACCTCACACGGCATTTATTTCTAGCTGTGGCAACATCGTGCTCTGTCTGCTAACTTTCCCAGTCAGCGAGGCAGATTTGACATTATATTGCATTGTTTCGTCAAGCATGTAGCTCACTACATCCGACTTTGACAAGCATTTTTTCGTATGTGTTTTCCCTAGCCTTTGGCTGTTCTCAGACTACCTACCAGGCAGCAGGTTTGTGACTCTCTTCGTCTGGTTCCTATCCTTTGACCTGTTCGACATGGATTAGAGAAATTAGACGTAGACAGTCAACATTTTTTGGACTTGTTATTAGAAGAAATAAATTAGAGAACTTGGTGGCAACTGGTAAAATAGAGGGGAAGAGAACAAGGGGAATGCAGAGAAGTAAATACCCGGATCACTTGACCACATGGCATGGTAGAGACAGGAACACTGAGCTGATCCACGACTATGGTGATCGAGTGAAATGGCGAGTCATGACCGCACACGCTTACTGGCATGGCACATGATTGGTGGATGGACTTCTATTTGTATTTAAAGACCGAAGTGGGGGAATTATTATCGAAGTTGATAGCGAACTACGCTTGTAATGTCATGAACCCGATAGGACGCGAGTTCGGCGCCTGAATTCGTCGCTTGCCAAAGTGAGGGGAAGGTATGGCCACCTGTTCCTTTGTTCTCTCCTACAAAATTTGATGGCGCTATCACTTCATAGACCCATAGCAAGAAACTGCTTAGAGACAAATAAAAGGCGTAAGTATTGCAGGGTTTCATGATGCACACAAACAGGGCTTGTACCAGGGGGCTTCAAATGACAACCTTTAAAGTGTGATAGCATTTACAATAACCATGTCATTGTCTTGTAACCTGTCAATATTGTTGTTAAAGTTGTCAAGGGTGTTATCACCATCAGATGAACACGGTGACGTCATAATGGCAGTTTAAAGATGGTCGCACCACTTTTGACATGTCCATCCATCATGTGCCATGCCGGTAAGCGTGGGCGGTCATGTTTTACCATCTCACTCGATCACCAGAGTCGTGGATCAGCTCCGTGTTCCTGTCTCGACCATGCCATGTGGCCAAGCCATCCAGGTATTTGCTTCTAGGTCTTCCTCTTGGTCTGTTCCCTTCGATCTTGCCAGTTGTCACCAAGTTCTCCAATCCATTTCTTCTCATAACATGCCCAAAAAATTTTGACTGTCTGCGTCTAATGTCTCTAATCAGTTTACGATCTTCGTTTTTGTTTCTTGACATGTTTTGACATGTACCAACTGCTTTTCCTTTTTAATCTGTGAAGTGGTCAAAGCTACAGACATTTGTCGGTGAATAAAGGTCCAATATGGTGGTGCATGCCTCTTAGTAGAGCAAGTTTATGAGTTACGTAGGAAGTTTCAAAACGGCGTGACTTCAGTGACAGACTTTTCGTTCCAATGAAAATGCTTAGATCAACTCATTGGACAAATGGCACCAATACTTAGGAACAAACATGTATCAATAACTACTAAGAAAGCACTTTACAACACAATCTTCCTACCAACTCTGTGCTACCAGTGCCAAACCTGGACAATGACAGAAAAAGACAAAAGAAAAATCACAACAACAGAAATGAGGTTCCTGAGAAGAATACTCAACGTATCAAGAAGAGATAAGATCAGAAATGAAGAAATCAGGACTAAAGTGGGGGTTAAAGCTGCTCTAGATTTTATTAGAAAGCAGCAAGTCAAATGGTTTGGCCATGCAAGTAGGTTACCAGTCAACAGCATGCCACAACAAGCAATGATGTACAGACCAGATGGAAACAGAGGAAGAGGCCGACCACGTAAACGTTGGACGGAGGGAATAACAGAATCCATGGGAATGTCGATATACGAAGCCCATAACCGGGCACTCTCACGAAGTTTATACTTCACCTCGACACCGCAAGGTACAAGAGGAACATGATGAGATGAGATGAGATGAGAAAATGCACAGCAGGTAGTGCATGAATGAGAATGTGCACACACACGATGAAGAGAGGACTTGCATTGAACACAGTGGTGACTGCATTTGTTCTTTCTTTTTCAGAATATATTAACCCTAAAAAACAAAATCATTTCAGATGTTCATTTGAAGCCCCCTGGTAAAACACAAAATGTGTCTTGTGAAAAGAAATAAAATCAATGGAGATAATATGAGAACAGAAAGAGAGATACTATGAGTTTACAGACAACCAAATATGACATGACAATATTAAATCGAACGGATTAGGATGTCTGGAACACAGCGTCTGGCTGTGAGATAACAAAAGGAGGCACTGGGCGCGTTCAATGCATGAAAGGTTAAGATGGCGTCGACGGAAATAGGGACGCGGTGTAAAACTGAAGGAATTGTTACATGAAAAATAGAGCCAGGTTTTCAGATCTTTCTACTTATTGTGTGAATTATACCTGTAGAAATTCTGACTTTCAAGAGAGGACGGGAAGATTTTTTAAAACATGACAGTAGAATGAGAAAAGGGGCATAACCAGGGGAATGATGGGGGGAAAAGATGGAGAGGTGAATAGGCGGGTTAGATAAAGGAGGAGGAGAAGGAGAATTACGAAAAGAAGGGTGAATTGTTAATAGAAGGTAGAATCAGTATTTTAGAGGTTGTCTAACTTTCGTATATGCTACACTTGCAACAATGAAGAGGAGAAGCAAGTAGAGCAGGTAGAAAGAAGAAAAATACAGGGTAAACAAACAGGAGAACTGATGTCAGTGGTGAGAGGAAGAATAGGAGGAAGAGATGCCAAATGGCACCTAGAAAAAGACTTTGAATTACTCTCAATGTGAATCGTCCGTCGCGTGTAAAAAAGGGGGGGGGGGGGGGGGGGGTGTAGACTAAAACCAATCATCGGACATTGTTCTCATAGTTCAATGTTTGTTTAGTTCTATTTATCATAGTGGTTAGTTTACTTCCTTACTGTAACAGTGGTCCTAATTCAATGCTCACCTGTGGGAAGATTCCTGGTTTCTCCCCAGTACTGCTGTAGGGATATTCTTGCTTTCTATTCAGCACTGATGTAGGAAGATTCTTGCTTTCTCCCCAGTACTGCTGTAGGAATATTCTTGCTTTCTCTTCAGCACTGATGTAGGAAGATTCCTGCTTTCTCCTCAGTACTGCTGTAGGAATATTCCTGCTTTCTCCCCAGTACTGCTGTAGGAATATTCCTGCTTTCTCCCCAGTAGTGCTGTAGGAAGATTCTTGCTTTCTCTCCAGCACTGCTGTAGGAAGATTCTTGCTTTCTCCCCAGTACTGCTGTAGGAATATTCTTGCTTTTTTCCCAGTACTGCTGTAGGAAGATTCCTGCTTTCTCCCCAGTACTGCTGTAGGGATATTCTTGCTTTCTTTTCAGCACTTACGTAGAAAGATTCCTGCTTTCTCCCCAGTACTGCTGTAGGAATATTCTTGCTTTCTCTTCAGCACTTATGTAGGAAAATTCTTGCTTTCTCCCCAGTACTGCTGTAGGAATATTCTTGCTTTCTCTTCAGCACTTATGTAGGAAGATTCTTGCTTTCTGCCCAGTACTGCTGTAGGAATATTCTTGCTTTCTCTTCAGCACTTATGTAGGAAGATTCCTGCTTTCTCCCCAGCACTGATGTAGGAAGATTCCTGCTTTCTCCCCAGTACTGCTGTAGGAATATTCTTGCTTTCTCCCCAGCACTGCTGTAGGAAGATTCTTGCTTGCTCCTCAGTACTGCCGTAGGAATATTCTTGCTGTTTTCCCAGTACTGCTGTAGGAAGATTCTTGCTTTCTCCCCAGTACTTCTGTAGGAAGATTTCTTCTTTCTCCCCAGTACTGCTGTGGCACGGGCAACCTGTCATTATTTTCCGAATTTCCAGGGAAGGAATAGCGGCAAAACAGAGAACTGGCAACACAACTCATTATGTCGTGACTAGAATATGTCAAGGCCAAACACTTCATGTCTCAATTTCAACTTCTGTCATGGAATTACCTTTCTTAATCTCACGTGTGCCCTAGGTAAGAAGGATCTATTGATACAACAAAACCTGCAATCTCCTGTCAGTGTTCACTACAAATCCCAGTTCTCTACATTGGATACTCTAGTTCGTATAGTTAGTTACCCTTTGAACACTATTGTTCTCGGCTAACTTGTTAGGACATGTGAGTGCATAACTATGACGCAGTTAAACACAAGCCAAAATAGAAGTCTCTGTTTACAAGAATCAACAAAATCCCGCTTTTTTGTCAATTGATTCACATTTCATTATCGCGTCTTTACGCCCTCTTTCAATTAAAACGAAGTTTCAAACTTTTGTCCACATCCTGCGTTTTTTTTTTTTTTTGCCGGCATCGGCAAGCAGGCCGGCCATTGTGTTTTTTCGTCGTTCCTCAATCTTCAAATGGCAGTGGTTCAGGTTGTGCTGGCTACGTAATCCCAAATGAAATCTCGTTTTCCCTGCCCCAGGTCTGTAGATTCCGAGCCGTAAACTTCTAATCCTTCAAAGGCAGCTGGTAAGATCTCTATCCAAGCCTCGTTCACCAAGACAATCTGAGAGACTCTAGCTGCTGGATGTGGCATTTAGAGTGGGACACAGAAACCAGTTGGGGAGCCTCGGCTAGTGTAGTAGCCTAGACAATTTCCATGCCGATCAGGAGATTCATGAGTTCGAACCACAGCTGGGCGAATTCGCATTTTTCAAAATTGACCTGGATTCCCAGGTTGACCCAGCCTAAAATGAGTACTAAGAATATCTTGGGAAGTAATGGCGGCCGGCATGACACTTACCTCGTCACCTGCTAAGTGCCGATAGGTCTATAAATATATGGCTCTGGCGCTGTATGCCCGATGAGCCTAAAGGCCTGTAAAGGACACTTTAGTTGTTTGATCTTACTCACAGCAACAAGTAATGGAATATCCGAAAACGGAACTGGTTACTGAAGATTGACTTTCCAAAGCCATATTGAGGCTTAGACGTTTATTACGAAATAAATCGCAAGATGAGACGTTTATAGTACTGTCTAACTGTCCTCTTCTAGTCCACAACTAAACGCGATACCCAGTCACTCCTCTTGACGAATTATTATTAATTACCCAGCAAGATTAGATGTGTATAGTACTGTCTAACTGTCTTCTTCTAGTCCACAACTAACCGCGATACCCAGTCACTGCTCTTGACGAATTATTATGAATTACACAGCAAGATGAGATGTGTATAGTACTGTCTAACTGTCTTTTTCTAGTGCACAACATATCGCGATGCCCAGTCACTTCTCTTGAAACCTCCTAATTTTATACGCTTCGTAACTGAGCCACTTTACAGTAATTTCGCGTGGAAATTTTCTTAACAATTACATCCCCATAGGCCATAGGGATTCAATACATCTCAGTGGTCCTGACTTTATGAGGAAACCGATACTGTTCCTCGTTCTAGAGTGATGTCCTGCCTATGCACTGTATAAGTAGTTAGCTGCTGTATGTAGTGAAGAATGTCCACGGCCTCCTGTATGTAAGATCGTGGCTTATCACTTTATAGGTTTCTCGTAAAGCTAACAAGTCGTTGTTGAAGTCATTACTTTGGACAATTTACAGAAAAGGTCTCAAAATGAATCCTAATTTTACTATAATTTTACAGAGAAAGAGAAAGCTAATCCACTCGCAAAATTCAGTCCAACACTATTAGAATTTGTATGTATCTACTACGTTGAGTTCAAAGCGAGCGAGCGCAAAAAAAAAAAGAATGTACCCTTGTTGTGGACCGGGCGCGTGTTTCATGAAATCCCTGAGTATTTTTTTTTATTTGCGCTCGTTCCCTTTGACCTCAAGCGTAGTCCATACACACTACTTCTAGTAGTGTTGGACTGAATTTTGCGTATGGGTTAAATTTTCCCTTTAACAGTGTCCCTTGCCTATCAGGCTCACCCACTCCGACTTCAGAGGTACTTGTAATTTACGTCTCAAGTCAAGGACGAGAGGTCAACATTTTAGTCCAACTGTCCTGGTGTAGGGGTTGAACCCCTTAACTAACTCGACATCAGCACATCGGATATCTAACAACACGCTGTTCTTATCCATTCGGCCATGCTGACCTACAAATCCGTGTATGATATTCTTAACTGTTGGACATAGGATATGAATTTCAGAAGATAAAATGAAGCAATGATGTTGAGAACCAGTAGTATAGACGATATAAAGACACATGTAGAGAGTAAAACACAATAAACAGGCGGGATTTCAAACCATTGAAATAGCTCCAAGAAAGCACAACCTATTGATGCAAGGATTAGTTTCCCAGCTCCAAGCCATTGTTTGCGCATTCTGACTCTGTTTCCAGACTAAGTCCAAACACAGCAGATTTGTTTTAGGTGAAGGAAGAATTGAGTCTTGCACGCTCGCTGAAAGTAATGATATGGTCTTACTGACCAACGGATCAAAGCCCTGCGAGTTTTTTCAACCAATCGCCGTACTCTTGAAGTAAACACTAATTGATCTTGGCCGAATGAGTTTGCAGACATAGTATTTGCTACAGGGCTATTTTGACCCTGTCTGACTCGTCAGTCGTAGAATGAAGGAGGCTGAATATGAGACGAGGCGGCAGCGAGGGGTATAAGTTGTAGCAAATTTCAGAAGTATTGTTCAGTCACCATCATCCCTTTGGTCTACTTTTTTACATAATTATCATTATATTGTAATGCACACAATCTGCTTTATGATGATGATGGGGTTTTAGTAGCTAAAAAAGGAACATCAGTTACAAGAAATGATAGATATAATTGCAACAGAAAGTCACAACAAAGTATTTGGTCCAAAGAAAAACTGAAGTAATGGTTATTATTAGTAGAAAGAAATAGTGTATGTCAAAATACAACATGAAAGTGAATGAAACCAATCTGAAACAGTCAATGTATTTAAATGTGGGTACTTTAATAGCAGCAGATAGTAGATGTCTTAATGAAGTTAACCGTAGAATAGCCAACTACCACTTCTTGGTACGAGTACCCCCTTTCAGCCTTCGTTTACCGACTTGGCAATGTATGGTGCTTATGGTGCAGCTTGTAGTTTGTCTTTCGTACTTTGGACTGCTTGTTATCAGCTTCCCGGCTTCTGATGGGTTAATTGCATTCGTTTCCTTCTTTATGAGATTTTTCATGTCTGGTCAGATTTGCGCGCTTGTTGAGGCCAGGCGTGATTGTGGTCCCACCCCGTCATATGGTGCTGTTTCCTTCAGGGAGCTTTACCAGTTGTCGTCTCTCCTGGTGTTCCTCCTATTTCCCCGTCTTGACTTGTCATTGAATCTTCTCGGTGTTCGCCAGTCTGGTCTTGGTGGTGAGCGATATCGTACTTCCTCTGTTGCTTCTTCTTCTGTTTGTGCCCTTGTATCCTCTGGTTCGGGTGTGGCTGGCTGGGTCTTGGTCTGGAGCAAATCGAGCATCTCATGAAAAGTGTCTTGTATTTTGAGTAGCTGTTTATCCGTCTCAGCCTTTATAGTCGCCATTCGAGCGACATCCTGTTCAATCTTCTGCTGAACTTGCTTCGTTTCGTCCAGGATGCGCTGAGCAGCTGTTATCTGTTTCTTGCGTCTTGGCTTTTCCTTCCTCTATGGTTTTGAACTGTGTTCTCAAGTCCTTCAGTTGGCCTTCCAGTTGCGCTTTGTCATTTTTGGTGAGTCGGTTGGTACTGCCTCCTGGCCTCCTTATATGGTAGGTTAGACTTGATGGCGATTTTCATGGCTTCTTTGCTGTCTTGGTGGCAGGGGCAGCCGAGGTACCAGGCGCCATGGTTGCCGAGGCAGTTGGCACATTTCCTGTTTGTGTTAGGCCTCCTGAAGTCCGAGTCGTTCTTTGCATGCTGGCACTGACTGTATGGATGGAGTCCGGAGCAGTATCTACACACCTCCACCTCACTCTTGCAAGTGGCACCGCTGTACCAGAATTTCTGGCACTTAGAGCACTGCAGCACTCTCAGTATGTAGTGCTCTGGAACTTGTTCTCTCTTGTCCCATCTGATGAATTAAGGGATCAGTCTGGCCTCTGATGTTACGACGACGACAGTAGAGGGGATGATGTTCTTTCCGATGATTCTCTCGGCACTGGTGATCTTGAGCTTGTGATTCTCCCTTGTCAGCATCTCCCTGATCTGGTCGTTAGTGAGATGGGTCTTGACTCGTTTGATGACCCATCGTTTCATCATGTTGTGTCAGCTGGCTTCCAATAAGATGCCGTTGTGAAGCTTGATGTCGGCTTTCTCATCTTGTGTTATCTTCTGGATCAGTGCTGTGGTCTTTGGGTTTTTATTGAGGGAGACCACTACTCCCTCGGGTGTCTTGCGCGGTTGGTTGATGCTGTGTCTACCCAGCTCATTTTCCAACAGACTAATTATCTTGTCCGTTGGTAGCGCCGACAGTTTAGCTTCACCCTCGCTTGTCTGTTTGAGCAGTATTCTGCCGGTGAAGTCCTCAGGTGTTGCTGTTGTTTCACCCTGTGTGGAGGTCACTGGTAGATTGTGCTGCATCGTCTTGGAGCTGGTTGGTACTTCCCGGCTGCTGCTGGCTTGAGTTGTGGTTTCTTCATCAACTGGGACAGCTTCAGCTGGTGTAGGAGCCGTACTGCTGTTCGTAGATACAGCGTCAGCAGTCGTAGCGGCCTTCCTCGCCTCTACCTTCTTCTTCCCGGCTGTGTATAACGCATGTCTCTGCGCGGCATTTTTAACGCGAGGCATCCTCTGCGTTAACCGATAAGGCGACTTGATATTGATAGCTCGTCGAGTCGACTGTATGTCAATATAACGCATTGGCGACAGCTTATATGATGAAGAATTTTCTCTGAAATCTATCTTTGTCAACTGAGGTGAGGAAAAGACTTCTTAAGAGCTACATTGAGCCAGTCCTGATGTATGGAAGCGAATCATGGACAATCACGCTGGGGTAAGTGAGAAATTACGGGAACGCTATGGTGATGTGGTTTCATAGAAGAATTATGGGAAAACCGTGGACAGATAGAACGAGCAATGGAGATAATTTGAGAGAAGATAACTCAGAACGAGAACTAATTACTCGCATCAGAAGTAATCAATTCACTTTCTTTCGACATGTCATGAGAAGGGGAAAAACTTAAATGTGTCGTCACAGCGGGAAATCTGGAGGGGGTAGAGAAGCAAGGGAAGATATTGAACAGTTTGAAATCATGGTATGATGGAGCATCAGTATCAGAAATGATTGGCAGCACAAGAGATAGAGGGCTCTGGGCAGACATTATCACCAACGCCACAAGGGAGGCCTATGGACTATAATAAGATAAATTACATACAAGGATAATAGATCAACCTGACGTATATTTATGCTCCGTGGCGAAGGGGTTACGGGCTCAGTTTGTAATCCAGTATACCACGTTCGAAACACAGCTGCGGGCGATTTGGCAGCAGACCGCATTGTGCTGGTTTTTTAAGAAATGGTATTGGTGCCGGCACATCACTGAACGTAAACTTGCCCTAGGAATCACTAACAGTCCAAATGTGCAAGGGCTGACTGCTACGTCCTGTAAGCCAGCCAGCAGCCAGCCAGGCAGTCAGTCAGTCAGTCAGGCAGTCAGTCAGTCGACAGATCATCTTTATTGCACATCGATCCATTCAGTCCATAAGTGCTCGGATGCCCTTCTCAGCAAATCCCGCAGCGTGTAACGGCTCACGACACCAGTTCTGTGCTGGTTTATTTCTCTTCTTTGGCTTCCCGCGTAGCGTTGATTTTACTTATAAACTAAGCAATATATAAATTTAAACATACGAGCCTTTTCAAAACAATGCATCCTTTTAGTGAACTTAAACACAAAAGCCACAAAGATGTCACGCCATGAAACATCGAAATCCGTTCACTTAAATGCTGTGTATAGCCTTTTCCTCTTTATGGGTGCAAGTTCAGTTCAGTTCAGTCGCAGTTCCAACATCACAGCAACGGGTCGTCCCCTTTATGCTCCGTTCCTATGCCAGTGAATATCACTTAAACTTTCCTTACTGCCCCATGTGAAAAGTGGAAAAGACAGGAGTCTCGACAAACAACAGCCTGCTCAGGCACACTGTGCATAATGCCGCCACCAGAATGTCACCACAAAAGTCCTCCACGCAACATTCATCCTTGATGGAAATGGCAGTTACTTTCCCAACCAGATGTTCACAAGACAGACAGAGACAGACAGACAGACATGTATGCAGGTAATTAGGTAGATAGGTAGGTAAGTAGGTAGGAAGGTAGGTGGGTAGGTGGGTAAGTAGGTAGGTAGGTAGGTTGGTTGGTTGGTTGGTTGGTTGGTAGGTAGGCATGCAAGCAGACAGGCAGGCTGGGAGGCGGACCGAATAGTCAGTCGGTCGGTAAGTAAGTAGACAGAAAGGCAGACAAACTGTCAGGCAGATAGATAAAGTATATCTCTGTCTATGTGTATCTCTAATATATTCAACTACCCCTCCTTTTATCTGTGTGCTGTTTGTTTATCTAATCTATCTATCTATCTATCTATCTATCTATCTATCTATCTATCTATCTATCTATCTATCTATCTATCTATCTATCTATCTATCTGTCTATCTATCTATCTATCTATCTATCTATCTATCTATCTATCTGTCTATCTGTCTATCTGTCTATCTGTCTATCTATCTATCTATCTATCTATCTATCTATCTATCTATCTATATTTCTGTCTGTCTATTTCTGTTTTATGTAGCTTTATTCCTGTTTTGACATTGATAACATTTCCCCCTGTTGTTTGTCTTACCTTGTTGGGCACATCTTCAAAAAACACGCAAAAAATGATCATCTATTTTCTGCTGTTTATTTAGGCATGGTTTCAGACAAGATAAAACCCAGTTACTTGATATGCCGTGTCTCTGAGCAGACAAGACACAAACAACCATAAAACAATGGGCAAGAGTGGTAAATAACTTGGAAAGAAAGTTCCGCAACCAGCATATGTTACTGCAGCCACAAACAACACGACTGTTCGCGAAATTAACAACAAAGCCCACCAAAAAGAATTAATTTTCGTTCCGTCTATACTTAACTGTTAGAGAACGCGTTACCTGCGTTTTTACACGCTAATTTTGTAAGGTAAATTTGAAGACAAAAATCAGCTTTAGGAAAATTTGCGTGTGGCCCATTTTTTGGTATGGACAATTTAGATAGGTTTGCACCGCTGAGGAGAAGGTTGGTGGAAGGGGAGGGTAGGGGGTCTATTGGTGCATGTTAAGGCGGATGTGGTCAGGGCCAGAGTTGACATTTTGACGCTTTTCACACCAAATTTAGTGCTTTTTCAAGTCATTTAGTGCCAAAATCTTGCATTTAGCGCGGCCGCGCGAATTTGGTGCTTCACAATATTTTTGGGGTGCTTTTTTGGGGTGGGTAAAAATTACTTTAAAAATCATTTTGTGAACACTAAAAAAGCCGAATTTTAACTGAAGCTAGGGAGTAAAACAGTCTTAGTACATTACCGCGCAATATTCACGTAATTTAACTCCCTTTAATACGATTTAGTTGAAGTGAGTGACTGCAACGCGCAGGCAATATGCAATGCGTTAAAAGATTGTTTAAACAAGAATGGACTTGAGTTGCAAAGACTAGTTGCACTCGGCACTGACAATGCATCTGTCATGACAGGTGTAAACAATGGAGTATATACAAAATTAAAATCCGAAGTTCCTCATCTGGTACTAGTTAGGTGTGTATGTCATTCCCTTCAGCTGGCAGTGTCACAGGCTGCAGCTGCTTGTCTGCCCAGGAACATAGAGTTCATGATTAGAGAAACATATAACTGGTTTTCTCACTCAAGTCTTCGTCAAGCAAAGTACAGGGAGCTTTTTGCTTCAATAAATGATGGACAACATCCGCTGAAGGTTGTTCAATTAAGCCAGACACGATGGATGTCCATTCAATCTGCCATTGTCAGAATATTGCAGCAGTGGGTCGAGCTCAGAACTCATTTTGATATAGCAAGAGTCAACGAGCGCTGTTATACAGCAGAACTTCTAAATTCTATGTTTAGCGACATGAAAAACTATGTGTATCTCATATTTCTCAAGCATATTCTCGGAGAAGTTCAAAGTGTGAATAAGAAATTCGAAGCAGATATACAGGATCCAACAAAACTACTCAGCGATCTTGTCCAACTTACTGATTCTATCAGTTCAAAGATTGCTATTCCTGGGGAAAAAATAACAGAAAGTGATGCTATTCAAGATTATTTAGATCCTAATCCCAATCTAGGTTATGAGTTTGAGAAAGAAATAGCAGGCTACCAGGTTCCAGATGAGAAAGAAATTCGTGGAAGGTGCATCCAGTTTTTAATATAGCTGTTGACACAGCTGCTTTTACGTTTGCCCGATAACGTTCGAGTGTTGCAGTCCATGTCATGTCCTAGTGGAAGTGAATTTCAACAGCCAATGACGCCCTGTATATTGGATCTTGCTAAAATGTTTGTAGAAGATGCAGCTACTCTCACCCGCATCGATTTCCAGTGGAGAAAACATCATCATATGCAGTGGACACAGACCTCTGACATACTTGGACTGTGGGCAGAAATAGCCTCATACAGGGATGCCACCGGTGAAAATCCTTTCCAAGATCTTACAGATTTAGCTTTAACTGAGCTCATTTTACCTCATTCTAATGCAGTCAGATGGGAGTTATAAAATCAAAATTGCGGAACAGACTGAGCATCAAGAGTTTGACAGCTGTTTTGACTATTAGATATGGAATGAAAAGATATGCCAAATGCTGTCATGATTAAAAACTACCTAAGGATATTCTACGAAAAATTGGATCACTGGAAGCATATACACGTTTCTTTCAATCATCATCATCATCATCATCATCATCATCATCATAATCATCGCAGGAGCAAACACAGCAGGAAATAGCTACAGAAACTGAAGAGGAGTTGTCTGACTGGGATTTGGCAGATCTGGAATAAACTTCATTCTAATATTCAGTGATAATAATAAATTATAATGTGCTACTTTATAACATTTTGAATGAATACCGCCAGTGCTTGTTTTAATGTTTTTCCAAAAAATAGTATTGCAATTTAGTGCTTTTTTGGCACGAGAGTAGTTCTGATTGGGATTTGGCGGATCTGGAATAAACTTCATTGTAATATTAAGTGATAATAATAAATTATAATGTGCTACCTTGTTACATTTGTAATAAAAACAGTTGGTGCTTTTATTTTGGTGCTTTCCAACAAATTTTGGTGCTTGTTTTTTTTTTTTTTTTTTTTTTTTTTTTTTTTGGGGGGGGGGGGGTGGATTTTGGTGCTTTTTCATCAAAGGGAGATGGCAACACTAGTCAGGGCACTGTAAGGTAATGTGTCTATAGTGTGAAAGAACAAATAAATCACCATAACCTAGAGAGAATGGTGCGGCAGGAAGTGACCAGAGGATATGGTTGACACTCAGTACTCCGAGGAAAGACCACACGGGGGAAAAGAATCAGGCTGCAGTTTGTACCGTTAGTACTGGGACTCTTCGTAGGCTGTTGAAGTTGAGGACGGAGCACGTATGGAAATGTCCAGAGAGCTATGATATTATTTCTTGACTTAAATCAACTCACCTCTGTATGAATTCAAATGCTGGACATTATGTCACGAAAAATGGAAGAAACTGGAGGTAGTGCAGATGAGGGGTTGTTTGTTTGTTTGTTTGTTTGTATTGATGAATGTTGAGTATAAATTGGAGAGAGAACAAACGCTGGGGTGCTAAGAGCCGCAGATGTTATAAGATTACACATCAAGACAATCAGGGAAAGACAAATGAAATGTGTGGTGCATGTCAACAGACGATGTGAAATAGATCAATGGGACTTAAATGGGATTAACTAATTCAGCACCAAACAAAAAGTAGGTTTGGACTAAACATGGTACACAATCAAATAAACCAGTATTATAATGCACATTTCCATTCACTGAACATTGAAATTGCGGAAGATACTACGAAACATAGCAAATAATGCGATGACCATGGTGTGGCGATATATCGTCCTATTGTTCAAATGGTAGGTCACATGTGGCGATATATTATCCTTCGGCGTTGAATCAGTTAAACAATGCAAGGTGGGGGGGGGGGGGGGCAAGTTAGTTGCATATCCTTTACAGGACGTAGCAGTCAACTCCAGCATATTTTGGCCATTTGTGATTCCTGGGCAAGTTCAGTATTTTGCCATTGCTTTCTGAATGACTAGCACTCATACTGCTATATGGAAACCAACGCAAGGCGGCCTGCTTTCAAATAGCCTGCTAGCTGTGTTTCCAAACGCGGTATGCGGGATTACGAACTGCATTCGTAACACCTACGCCACAGACCGTTAAAAGGGGACAGGAAAAGATCTACACGGAAAGCTTCAACAGCGGGCAACAATATATAACATCAGCAACGCCCAAATGCATCAAACTGTTAAATGGACAGAAATACCTTCTTTTCTTTTTTTGTTTTGTTTGCTCGCTTTCAGCTTAAGCGTAGTCCATGCCCTGGACTGGTTTTAGAGTGTGGATTAGCTTTCCCTATTACCAGTGTCCCTCGCCATCTGGCGTACCCACTCCGACTTCTGAGGTACTTTAACTTACGTCCCCAAGTCAAGGATGAGAAGTCCAGTTTAGTCAAACTGACCGGTGTGGAGATTAAACTCGGTACCTCGGCATCAGCAAACCGGAAGTTCAACGGTGAGTACTCTTATCCATTCGGCCCTGCTGACTGTCACAGACATATCGTTTGGAGAAACTCTAGGTGGTCACTAAGACAGTTGCTAAATAAACATTCATGTATTAGTATTATTTGGCGCTTATAGAAGTAGATGTTTTTGTTTGTGTTTTTTTTTTTTTTACAGAGAAATTGAAATCAGATGTCAAAAAGCTAGTGCACTTACATATCAACTATCACCCTTACTGAAACATCCAAACATGCCCATGCCCGTAAAACGACAGATAATAAACAGCATATTCACACCAACCCTTTGCTACCAATCTCAGACCTGGACTTTATCCAAATTACACCTTCGCAAAATCAACACCTGCGAAATGAGATGCCCGTGGAAAGCTGCCAACTTAACAATACGAGACCGTGTAAGAAATGCCATTATCAGACAGACAGTGGGATCAACACCTGGTGCCACATTTACTGAAAGGCAGAAGATCAAGTGGTTCGGCCATGTCGTTAGAATACAACACCAGCAACTACCATCACTGCCCTCATATCAAAGATAATCTGCGACGAGACCAAGAGGACGTACAAGAAGAATGGATTGACGACATCAAAGACATTGTACAACCACACGGAATGACACTATCCAGTGCCGCCCACCGGGCGCTGGAACGCAAATTATTCCTCTTCACGAGGCTTTACGGCAGAAGTGGAAGATTATGATCATGATGATGATGATGATGATGATAATGATGATGATGATGATGATGATGATAGAAGTAGAAGAAAGGAGTACGGATACTTCTTAGTGGCCTCAAAGCACTGGATGATGATGATGATGATGATGATGATGATGATGATGATGATGATGATGATGATGATGATGATGATGATGATAGAAGTAGAAGAAAGGAGTACGGATACTTCTTAGTGGCCTCAAAGCACTGGATGATGATGATGATGATGATGATGATGATGATGATGATGATGATGATGATGATGATGTGGAACGCTGAGGTTCCTCTAGGGGTCATCAAATTAGCCAGAGAGAGAGATACATTGTCATCTCCTCCTCAAACTTAAACTCGCAGCCACAAGGTAAAGGGACCTAATGGTGAATTCTAGACGCATCTAAAGTTTCCGTAGTTCATTCCCTTGTCACAGTGCCAGGAACCTTAACTGTTGTTCGGAGGTCACTGAGGTCAAATATTGACCCCAACGAGTTAGCGTAGACTCTCGCGCATCGAGACTTACCGAGAGTCACTAAAAGTTAGCCCCATGACGTCAAGGGATTTTCCCGACGAAATCATCGATGAGTCATCAAAAAGAAATGAACTTAGGCGGCCGAACAATTTGTTAGATGGTCTAAGAGTGTTTCCTTCTTCACGGCAAGAGGCTCCCTCAAGGCTCTGGCCACATAGCGACGCGGTTTATGGACAGGATCCTGCCCAGCAGGACTCTAGAACGCTGGCAAATTGTAGCCGAAACTGCAAGATGGCGGCCTCAGATTCGAGTGATCAAGGTAGTGTGTAGAGTGGGTTCACCGTTCTCTCATTCTCATTTCTGGGTCTCCGATATGTTCACTATTTTCGGATACATGAGTCATGTCGTTTGTTGCTTCTCCTTCAGCTTGCTTCTGCCGTATCTATAAATTTCGTTGTTTTCGCTACTGATTGAATGATCTAACTTCATTTCACTATGGTCATTTTACGCCAGCGTTCCCACAAAACGAAAAATCAACTTATAAATTGTCACCCCTTTCTTCCTGTTTTGACCCGCGGCCATTGCCTCAGTTAATGATAATAAACAAACTACCAAACATTAAACCTGTTAGAATAGCTACTCAGTTCCAATACTGAAATCCTCGACTCCAAGACGCTAGCTCAGCTCAAGTTCACCTATTCCCATTTCCATTTATTTTAAAGGCATTTTGCTTGTCATTTAAGTGTTGGGATGACTTATTTTTATTTTATTTATATTTAAAACTTTTATTTGCAATGTCACCACTCAGATTAATGAGTGTTAACAATTATGGCATGGTCAGATATGCAAACAATGTTGAATGTTGTGGTCAGATATACAACAAACAATGATGAGTGTTATGGGCAGATACACAAAAACAGTGATGACTGTTGTGGTCAGATATACAAACAATGTCAATGATGAGCGGGTTATGGTCAGATATGCAAACAATGTTGAATGTGGTCAGATATACAAACAATGATGAGTGGTATGGGCAGATACACAAACAGTGATGAGTGTTGTGGTCAGATATACAAACAGTGATGAGCAGGTTATGGTCAGATATGCAAACAATATTGAGTGCTATGGTCAGATATACAATCAATGTTACTTTATTTTGTGATATCACAGCTTTCATTTATGTGTAATAAAGCATATTTACAATATTATCAAGAACAATACCTTTCTATTAGGCTAATTTACTCTTATACTTATAGCATACAGCTAGGCAAAATATTGAAAATCTTTAAGAATAATATACATCCTCTGCATCCTTCATTTCTTCTTTGGATATAAACACAGCAAGACAAATCTCTGTTGTAAACTTCAGATAAGGATAAAGAATTATAGAGACAGCAGTGGAAACTCTTTGAAATTATTTGTACGGCATAATGGTTTTTTTTTGTTTTTTGGTTCCCACATGTTTCTCTTCTTGTATGTTTATCTTTTAATTTTGAATGCTGGCACAAGCATTTCAAAAGCAATTGTGATCTGTATGCTTTGAATGAAATGACTGACTTTGAGTCAGAACAGGTGTACATTCGTTGTAATTTTGTTTTTATGCATCATGTAGCAGATCCTTTGCAGAACATCGCTCTCATCACAGCCCACCAGAAAGATTCTCAATCCATAGCCAGGTCATCTGTCTCATGCATTCCATGCCCAGTATGCCTTCAATGTCCATTATCCATCTTCATGCCAGCAAATCTCTGTCTCATGCATTCCATGCCCAGTATGCCTTCAATGTCCATTATCCATCTTCATGCCAGCAAATCTCTGTCTCATGCATTCCATGCCCAGTATGCCTTCAATGTCCATTATCCATCTTCATGCCAGCAAATCTCTGTCTCATGCATTCCATGCCCAGTATGCCTTCAATGTCCATTATCCATCTTCATGCCAGTAAATCTCTGTCTCTTCATTTAGTAACTTTGCCTTCCGTCAGTTTTCTCCAAACCTCTGTGACTTCTAATATAGCCAAAGATATACAGTTTCTGAGCCAGATTTCTTCTATATGTTCAGATCTTGTAAAGTGCCAATATTTTTTCTTCTTTGTTCATAAGAATAATCGGTTTGCAAATCTGCTTTTCTCTTCTGCGCTTGTCTATAATATTAACAAATTGTTTTACGTTGCTAAATTAATATTAGCATTTACTTTAGGGGTTACGAAAGGTTGTAGTGTTATGAAAACATTAAGAATTAATGTAATCAGCACTATACATATGCTGTGAGTTGCATTTTGTTTCCTTTTTCCCGCTTTAGTTTACATCAGTTCGTGGGTTTCGTATTAGTGTTAATACTTTGGCAGCATATTTTGTTCTTGAGTGGAAAGTTGCACTTAGTAAGTACTTCATAATTGCAGGAAGTAAAAATGTCCCGGTCTCCGTGTCCAAAGCCAGTCTCCGTGGCCAAAGGCTTGCGAATGCGTTTCGTGAGCCGCTTACCAGGCGTTTGAAATGTAGCCGCCACCAATTTGTGCAGCAGACCATGTCGCGTTGTGTTATAACGTGTTGGTATGGGAGCTGGTCATTCAGAAAGCAATGGCAAACTACTGAACGTAATACTTGCCTAGTACATCAACAGCAGCTGAAAAATGCTGGTGTTGACTGCAACATCCTGCAAAGGATATGCAACATTTTTTTTTTAAATGCCCCAAGGTTACGTACAGGAATATTTATCTCTCTTCGAGCTTCATATACATCGTAGAATATAAAAATTTGCCCATATTATGTACAGGATACTTATCTCTCTTTGAGCTTCACATATGTTGAAGAATATAAAAATGTCCCCATGTTACATAGCAGAAACTTCTCTCTTTGAACTTCATATAAATTGAAGAATATAAAAATGTCCCCATGTTACATAGCAGAAACTTCTCTCTTTGAACTTCATATAAATTGAAGAATATAAAAATGTCCCCATGTTATGTACCGGGTACTTATCTGTCTTTGAGCTTCATAATACGTTGAAGAATATAAAAATGTCCCCATGTTACTTACTGGATATTTATCTCTCTTTGAGCTTCGTATATATTGAAGAATATAAAAATTCCCCCATGTTACTTACCGGATATTTATCTCTCTTTGAGCTTCGTATATATTGAAGAATATAGAAATATCCATATGTTACTTACCGGATATTTATCTCTCTTTGAGCTTCGTATATAATGAAGAATATAAAAATGACCCCATGTTACTTACTGGATATTTATCTCTCTTTGAGCTTCATATGCATTGATGTGTACCAGATACTTATCTCTCTTTGAGTTTCTTATACATTGATGTGTACCGGATACTTATCTCTCTTTGAGCTTCATATACATTGATGTGTACCGGATACTTATCTCTCTTTGAGCTTCTTATACATTGATGTGTACCGGATACTTATCTCTCTTTAAGCTTCTTATACATTGATGTGTACCAGATACTTATCTCTCTTTGAGCTTCATATGCATTGATGTGTACCGAATACTTATCTCTCTTCGATCTTTGTACACATTGAAGAATATAAAAATTGTCCCATGTCTGGTTCCAGACATTTATCTCTATTTGATTATTCTGTTAAAGGATGTAAGAATGTCCCCATGTTTCATACCGGATATTTATCTTTCTTTCAGCTTTCTTTAAGAAGATTGTATGTAGTGTATGAGAAGATTTTATATCCAAATGTTGCTACGTATAAATTTGAAAGGACAAGGGTAAAACCTTTAAAAAAACCATCTGGTCACCATGGCACCTGCTGCCTGAATTTCAATTCATTTCTCAGCCCTTATTTGCAAAAATAAATCTGCTGGCTCCTAAGAAAAAGAGGCTGGCTCCTGAATTATGTTTATTTTTTTTTTGTACCTCTGGAAAGGATTATTTTAATTTTTTTTTTTCATGTTGCATATCCCTTGCAGGATATAGCAGGCAACACCAGCATTTTTCAGCTGCTGTTGATGTACCAGGCAAGTTTTACGTTCAGTAGTTTGCCATTGCTTTCTGAACAACCTGCTCACATACACCCGTAAGTTACCAGCGTTGCGCGATCTGCTGCCGAATCTTGTGCAGCTGTTTTCCCCATGTGGATATACGGGATTACGAACAATGTCGTTAACCCCCTTCGCCAGGGAGACCAGCGATTTTAAAACTTTTAAAACTACAGCCAGAATAATATGAATGAAGATGTAAATGTTACCATCCACAAACCGGAAATTATTGACCAAAAATACTGACCCCTTAGGCTTCAAGAGTTCAGGGTGCCTGTATTTTCATTTCCATCTAATATTCTGCATTGTCCATTTTGTCTAAAGAGTTACAGATTTAATCAAATTAAATAAAGTTAGTTGCATATCCTTTACAGGACATCACAGTCAACCCCAGCATTGTTTTGGGTGTTTGTGATTTTTTTTTGGCAAGTTTATGTTTGCATTCGGGGCCCCTTCACTACTGAGATGGCATTTGGTGAAGAGGTTACAAATTCAATTCGTAGTCCCGCATACCGCGTTCAAAACAAATGACTGCAGGGGATTTTGAAGCAGACTGCCTTGTGTTGGTTTTCATACAGTGGTTTGAATGCCAGTCGTTCAGGAAGTAATGGCAAACTACTGAACGTAAGCTTGCCAAGAAATCACAAACAGCCACAAAATGTTGGGGTTGACTATGACATCCTGTAAAAGATATGATACTAACTTTGTTTTTATTTATGTTTAAATACTTTCAAAAATAGCCATTGCTTGCATTTTGAATCTTTCAGTTCTGGTGTTAATCAGTCAGGTCGCGTATGTATAGTGAAGGTTGACTGCAGTAGATCTCCCAGCACTTTCTGCATGCTCTGACAGGTTGCGTTTCACATGTCTTTTAGTTGTCATCTTCCCACTTGTATTACTACCTACCTTGTGCTTGACCTCATTTAATTTCTCATTCTAGTTTTATTTTCATAAGCGTGTCATGGTTCCTAATGTTGCTAAACCATCACCTGTCTTTTTATTTCTAGCTATTGTACTACCTCTCATTTGTTTTCTTTTATTCAAGTTTATTCCTTGTCAGGCTGGTGCCTGTGCTGTCTTTTACGTTATCTGTGTCTATTAATGTGGATGCGATCGGCTTGTGGTATGTATACTATTTGAACTTATCTTTTTTACTTCCCCGCGTAGCAGAAATCCGGCAGAGCCTTCGCTTAGATTTTGGATCGGTCAGTGCCAGCCCATCCCTCAACAGCATAAAACAGCCATCACCATCAAACTCCATCCTAGCAGATCATGGTCACACAACTCAGATGTAAGATGTTACTTTTGTACAGTAGATCTCTACATAATTCACGCATTCTTTTTCTGTACTGTATTCATAATTTAAATCTAGTACCTAGTTTAGTTTAGTCGACGAATCAACATCACGGCGCTCAGGTGTAACCCATAAGTGCTCCATTCTACTCCTTACTCAAGCCTGAGTCCGGAGAATCTCTGCTCAGTGCATGAACTCTGTAGCACCGGCAAGGATCCTGAAATACTTTGGGTAGATTTTTAACTTGAAATTTTGCCCAGGTAGCGCCGTTAGGCTACTCTTTTTCGATTTCCAACTGCCAAGGGATGTTTTGTGTGCGCAACAATACACACGGGTGTCCGATCTCACTACCCACAGACCAGGGGAAATTTTGTTACTAGAAGTCCACGTGAAAAAATCCTGGCCCTCATTGGGGCTTGAACCTGGGACCTCCAGCACTCGAGGCATCAGCATACCTTGAAACCACATAGCCCCCTGATATTTAAAATTACACAGACATAATTTCTCATTGACTCTTGGTCTTCCTGTATTAATGTCTCAGACAATGAAGTTAGGATCTTTCAGAATCTTGCAACAGAAAACAATTTAAGAGTTGATGTCTAAATAAAACGCATGTCGGTATCTAATTGTTATTTATACATTTCTCTTGACCTGTTCTCATCTTGTACAGATGTTGCAAGTACTTGGGTTATACACACAGAACTATCTTTCAATGCCTTGCAACAAATAACATATGAAGAGTTAATTATTGTCTAAATAAAACACATTACAAAATACAGAAAAACAGAAGTCATGGTAATTACAAATGCAATGTTAATGTGAATGGAACCAAGCCAAAACAATGAAATTTATTGAAGTATTTGGGCTCTTTAATAACACCAGATGGAAGATGTATTACGGAAATTAAACCTAGAATAGGGAGGCCAGCAAGGCAGAATGGATAAAAGTGCTCATTCTTAAACATCCGGCGTGCTGATGCTGAGGTAGAGGGTTCAAACCGGTCAGTTGGACTAAAATGTTGACTTCTTATCCCTGACTTGAGGATGTAAATTACAAGTGCCTCTGAAATTGGAGCTGGTTGGCCTGATGGCAAGGGACACAGGTAATAGGGAAAACCAATCCATACACAAAAATCAGTCCAGTGCACTAGAAGTGGTAGCGTGAGTGTGGACTCAATGTGTTCCGTGCATTGCACTTTGTAATTTGTCTTTTCTGTAGTAGCTTAACATTTTTGTTTATTTATTGTTAATGTTATTTTGGGGCAAGTGCAAAAATTCAAATATCTAGGCACATGAATACCATCAGATGGAAGATGCATCACTGAGATAAAGAACTAATAGGATAAGTAAATACTGCATTCTTTCTAATGAACATTTTGTGCAATAAGTCACAGTACTTGAAAGTTAGAAAAAGAGTTCTTGCATGTTACATAGACCCAATTTTAACATACGGCTGCAAATCCTGGACAATTGGTAAACAAGCGAAAAAATCCCTGGAAGCCTTGGAGATGTGGTTTTATAGAAGAATGCTGAAAAATTAATTGGACAGCCAAAATGAGCAATCTGGAAATTTTAAGGGAAGCTGAGTCGCAAAGACAACTTATCACAGACATCAGAAAGAGGCAGTCATCGTTTTTTGGCCACATGAGAAGACAAAAACTGGAACATGTAATAACCGGAAAGATTTGCAGAAAGAGAGATAAAGGAAGACAGCATGAGAAGACTCTTGACTTTGTGTCATGGCACGGAAGGGAGTTAGTACACGAGCTGATCTATGCCATTGGAGATCACAATTTGTGGAGAGGCTTGATTGCCCATGCCAGCCGGCAAAGCACTGGATGACGATAATGATTTGTTAACCAGTGTCAGTGGCTTAGAGAACAGGGAAATTCAGTTTCATAATTACCCGACATACTGGGTCAAGTGGTCAAATTCAGTCACAGACAGCTTGGATGCAGACCGCTTTGTGTTGATCTCAGTGGTATGAGGTGTCAGCAGTTCAGAAAGCAATGGCAAACTACAGAACTTACATTGCCTAGTTAATCATAAACAGTCATTAAATGTTGGGGTTAACTACAGCATCATTTAAGGGACATGAAACTAACTTTTTAACTTTATTTGTTAACAGATTTGTTATCACTTCTGATGTTAATATATATTCTACAGTTATCAGAAAGTCATGTGTCTTTAGATCTGTAGGAAGTGAATTCTTTGTTAACAATTTTGTCAAGTTTTGATATCTGGAAGGTGAAAGATGTTTCAGGAGGGTTACCCTAGTAATATTGACTAAATTTCTCTCTTATTGAAGATAGGCCGGTCTCCGTGGCGAAGGACTTACGGACGCGATTCATAAGCCTGCTTACCAATGTTCGAAACACAGCTGCAACCTATTTGGCAGCAGACCGCGTTGCGCTGAGTTTTAACGAATTGGTATGGAAGTCGGTCATTCAGAAAGCAATGGCAAACTATTGAACGTAAACTTGGCAAGACACCAACAACAGTGATGTCCTGTAAAAAAGAAAAGGATATATGGGGATGGAGGGGGTGTAAGGGGGTGGGGGTGGAATATAGTGTTTGTCAGTAGTTTCTTCTTTAGCCAAAGTCAAGAGATCACTTTATTCACTCTTCATGTTTGTTTCCTGATGTCACTCATTACTTTTCTCTGTGTGATGATGTTTATCTTGTCTCATGTATCTTTCTACAGCTCCAGTCAATGCTCTCTTCCACCTGATCTCTCCCTCTCTCTCTCTCTCTCTCTCTCTCTCTCTCTCTCTCTCTCTCTCTCTCTCTCTCTCTCTCTCTCTCTATCTCTCTCTCTCTCCCTCCCTCTCTCTCTCTTTCTCTCTCTCTCTCTCTCTCTCTCTCTCTCTCTCTCTCTCTCTCTCTCTCTCTGTCTGTCGCATGTGTGTGCTTGCATGCATTTTTACCTGTTTATACATAAGTAAAAGTATATCAGTGTTTCTTCAGACGGATTTTTTTTTATTGACTAGATCTCATGGGTTGACCCAGCCTTAAATTAAAAAATTAAAAATTAAGTTGCATGTCCTTCACAGGACATAGCAGTCAACCACAGTATTTTCGCTGTTCGTGATTCCTGGGCAAATTTTACGTTCAGTAGTTTGCCATTGCTTTCTGAACGACCGGCTCCTATACCTTTTTCGAAAAAACGGCAACGCTGTGTTTTGAACATGGGTATGCGGGCTCACAAACCGCATTCGCAAGCCCTTAGCCACAGAGACCAGTCTTTATCATGAAATGTTCTTGGAAGTAAATATGGCCAAAGAGCTCTTGATCATATCACCTATAAATTAATCTATAAAAATTTGGGGTAGGAACCTTTACCCAATACACCTCAATGCCTGGAAAAGTGTCCTTAATTGTGCTTTTTCCTTTATTGTTTTCTCAGAGAGAGATTACGGTCTCGTGGTTTACAGCGCTCAACAGGCAAGCTACAGATTTCCCCAGAAGAAGTAAGATTAGTGCATACTTTAGTTTGTATTAACTAGCATTTAATTATCATTTAGCCTACCTGCGTGTTAATAATGTTAATGCTTCTGTCATGGTATTCCTAGAACCCATGACTCGGTTATGGTTGATTTGATATTTCTGAGTTTGTGTTACATTGTTTTAGTTTTCATATACATTCATACATAACTTTGATTTTTTTTTTTTTTTTTTAATTATTGTAAGGGGCATTGGTGGCAGAAAGGTTAGGATAGTGGCGTCTCACACCTGGAAACAGGTTTTCAACGTCAGAGAAGCAGTAACTTATGACACAAAAGCAGTAAAGGAAGAACATAAATTTAAAGAATACAACAGAAAAGAGGTCACAAAATATCCCTGTTAATCTTCTTCTTCTTTCATTCGCTATCCCTGTTAATTTGTTATAAAGCTGGCTGAAGATAGTAGAAACATTTTTTTTTAAATTTTAGAGAATAAATGAATTAACTTTATTTTTAATGGGTTAAGAATTGGGATGCATGCCTGTCTAACTTTCTGCCATTCCTATCATTCTCCTTTCACATGTTAATTCAGTAATTTAACAAATTTGTATTAAATTTACTTACAGTAAATACAATAATAAAAATATTTAACACTGTCATGTTATAAATTGTGTGTTATAAATTACAGAATTAATAGTCTACCTATCCGCCAGCCTATCCATTCATCTATGCATGCATATATGCACACAACTATACACATTTTCTCACTCACTCACTCAATCACACAGACATATATATGTAGTTTGTTTTGTTGCTTAATAAAGTCAGTTTAGAACTACATTGCAACCATGAATCATATTCTACTTTCTTTTGAATTCACATCCAATTTTATATTTTAAACCATTTCCAACCATGAATTACAATTTATTTCCTTCTGCAGTCTTTTGAATTCACATCAGAGGACTTGAGAGATTTAGGAGAAATGGGCAGAGGAAACTATGGTTTTGTGAATAAGATGATCCATGAGAAAAGTGGCACTATTATGGCAGTCAAGGTACATTTATGTTCATATACGATGAACTGTTCAGTTTAGTTGTTGAAAGTGATGGTTAGTATCTGAGTATTTCTGGCATGAATCCCGTTCCACAGCCTTCTATCTCCTCTCTCTCTCTCTCTCTCTCTCTCCTCTCCTCTCATCTCTCTCTCTCTCTCTCTCTCTCTCTCCTCTCTCTCTCTCTCTCTATCTCTCTTCTCTCTGTCTGTCCTGTCTCATCGCACTCTGTCTTTTTCTCTCTATCTCTGTTTCATCTCCTCTCTTTCTTTGTCTCTGTCTCGTCTCCTCTCTCTCGCTGTCTCTTCTCTCGGCCTTGTCTCTTCTCACTGTCTCTTTTCTCTGTCTCTTTGTCTCTCTCTCACTCCTCTCTCACTCCTCTCTCTCTCTCTCTCTCTCTCTCTCTATATATATATATATATATATATATATATATATATTCACACACAACACACACATGGTTGTCTGTTGCCTCGGGTCACTTGTGTTCACAATAATTTCCTATACATATGTTTCTTTGTGCCACAATTCAGGCTGTCCAGCATCTTCTCCCTATCTTTCTCTGGTCTCTCTTACCCTCCAGCTTTCCTTTCCCTCCAACGTTGTCATGACATTTTTCACTTTACCCCTTCTCATTTGTTTAAAGAATGTGAATTGCTTACTTCTCATACAAGTACCAGTTCTCTACATGATTTGGTTTCTTTCAAGATACCTTCATTTTTTGTCTTTCTTTGGAGTTCCCAGCATTCTTCTAAAGAACAATATCTCTGCAGCTTCAGAGTAATTTCTCACCGGTCCACCGATTGTCTGTAATTCACCAAAATCAGTTCTACACAACTCTTTATGGTTTGTCTGTCTTACCTTCATTGATAAAGTCTGAAGTTTAAGCTGGGATATAACTGTAATATTCTGTCTTCAACATATAAATTGCTGTAAATGCAATACAACTACCACCAGAAATGGAATGATTTTGACAAAATACCTTCATGATCTGGACTTCTTTCAGAAGCAAGAATGTTATAGGGGAATGAATAAGATGAGAATAAATCAAGCAAATGATGAAACTCCCTCAGTGAAACCTCACTTCATGAGATGGAATCATACACCTAATTAGGCAGCCATGTGGACAAAGATGGGGGAACAGCTAATGATGTTTAAATACCAAAAACAAGAGGATTTTCATAGCACTAGGAAATTTGTGAGATCAAAAGGCATTTAAATTATACCAAACTTAAATATTTTACTATAATGTTAAATCGGTACTGCAATATTGATCAGAAACATAGAGAACGACAAAAAATTACTAATAAACTACAAACAGTCATCTAGTGCCTGCTCAGAATAGGGCAAAAATTGTATTACAGAACTACTAATGCAGAACTAAGGGAGAGAACTAGACAGATTCCAATGAATAAAGAGATAAGGGAAGGAAGCTGGTGCTGGATAGGATACACACTGAGAGAACCTAATGATAATATAACTAGAAAGCCCTTTCTCTAGAACCCACATGGCAAATGAAAGAAATACATACGGAGAAGAGAATTAAACAATTGATGGATAATATGAGCAGGACATGGAGGGAGCTGCAGGAGTTAGTAAAAGATAGAACAGTTTGGCCTGAGGTGGTTGAGAGCCTATATTTTAATGGAGGAGAAGGGCAGATGAAGAAGAAACCCAAAGCCATACTGCGGTTTAATATATAATTGCATTATGTGTAGAGTATTGACTGGTTGAAGAAGTAAACATTGTCGGGCAGCAAAGTTATTAATTATCTATTGTCTAACTCTAGGTGAATGCCTATTATCCTAATCTGCATTTGCTGTCAAATGTAGGAGTAAGGGCAAGCCTAAGTTGTTTGTTTATTGCACCTCTGTTGTCGTCTATCCATCATTTCTTGGTCTTTCTCTGGCTTTGTATACAGATCTTGTTTAGTTGTATGCTCTTATCTGTAATTGATCAAGCTTCAAGATATACAGTGTCTATTATTATTCATCATTATCATCATCCAGTGGCTTGTCCCATACAGAACTTTTCCTCTGTCAACAAAATTTTGAAATTTCTCTCTGTTAAAAGTCTGATTGATCTCCTGCCTTTGTTGCTGTCATGTTTCAATTATTTATCGCACTTTGAATCCATCTATTCAGTGATCTTCCTCATCTCCGCTTCTCCCGGTACACCTCCATCCATAGTTCTCTTTTCCAGACATTCAAGTCTCTTTACATGCCACGTAATATTTAATGTTCTTCAATTTTATTTGTGTTAATAACCATCTTCTGCTATTGTGAGTTCTTTTTTGGTTCTATTTTATCCAATGAATTTTTCATCCTCTTCTGTAATGCTTATATTCAAAGGCATGTATGTGCTTTTCGGCTGATTTGTTAAATTTCGAAGTTTCATAGGAAATATGCATGCTCTCAGTACCCTGAGTTTTGTTGTTCTGTCTGTTCCAATGCATACATCTTTCAATTGCTTTAGTTTTTGTTGAGAAATGTTTGTTCTTCTTTTAATTTTTTTCATCACATTTCCACTGCCCATCAGCAGTGAACCTAGATATTCAAAACTGTTCACTTTCTGAAATTTCATTCCATTGATACATGAATGGGTGATTTAAGTGAAAACCTTAAATGTTTTTTTAGTGAATATTTTCTGAAAAGTAAAGAACAAATGTTTAATGTTTTGATATAGTCACTACTGCATTCAGTGCATGTCCTCCAGGGCCGATAAAGTGCTTGAATTCTTGTAGAAAAATTGACTCTGGGGTCACCACTCGATGTGCCTGATCTGGTCAGGAACAATCTGTCACAGAAGTCGCGCAGTTTTGAAACTTCCTACTCCACTCATACACTTGTTGGATTGACAGGCAAATCCTTTATTTGCCGATGAATTTCTATAGGTTTCACCCCTTCACTGATTTTTTTTTTTAAACAGATAACAGAACACTGCTCTTCTCTGGTGCATATCAAAAGTGGGGTGGCCATCTTTAAACTGTCCTTATGATATCACCGTGCACATTAATGTCATTTACTTACCACTCTTGTCATCCTTAACAATATTGACAAGTTACAAGACAATGGCATGGTTGTTGTAATTTCTATTACACTTTTAAGGTTTTTATCTGAAGCCCCCTCGTATATTTGTTAATGTGTCTGTTATTATCCTCTTCATGTGCCTTGCCTGCTGATGTAGGCATTCATGCATCACCACAGATCTCGGTCCATATGTTCTGGATCAATTCAACCAATGACATTTTTCCATTCCACCATCTCTCTCTCTATCCAGCATTATCTCTCTCGGCCTGACCCTGCTTCTTCTACTGCTTATTTTCCCAGTCATCTCAATGTTTTCCAATACTTCTCTTCTCATGACATGATCAACGAACACTATCTTTTTTATGTTCGGATATAGCTTTCATTAGCCTTTTCCAGACAATAATTGTTGATCTTGAGCTGGTGTCCTAAAATGTTCATACATTTGTTCTACATTTACAGAGAATCAGGTCAACGGTAGAGGAGAGAGACCAGAAGCAGTTGTTGATGGACCTAGATGTGGTCATGAGAAGCAATGAGTGCCCATATATTGTACAGTTTTATGGAGCATTATTTAAAGAGGTGAGCAAATAGTTTATTTGGTGTCTTCATAAACAGCTACACTGACTTCCAACTTCAGCCTTTTAGCCCATTATCCACTAAATTAAAAAAAACAAGCTGTGGCAGAATTCATTTATTTACATTCTCAACTAGATTTATGTCCCCGAGTGCAAAAATGTTGTGTGTTTAACCGTAAACATGCCATGGTCTTAATATTTTTTCTCTGTCCTGGTATAAAAAGGGTATGACAAAAAAGAACATTAAGTTGTTTAAATATGGATATATGTATATACACTTAAGTTTACTGCTGTAGTGGCATTCACTCAAACAACTTGCCAAAGAGCCATGATTGTGCTATTGGTAATATGGGTTCAAATCCTATTAATGAATCTTCTGACCATGCATTGCACTGCAGTCATTCCAGGCTGGTGAAATGAAGCTCAAATAATGAGAACTGATATGAGGCTGTAAAGCCTCTATGATAATTTGAACATCCAAACTCTCGCTATATATGTATATTATATCATCTCTAGTTCATTTTAATTACATGTAAATGGGTTATATAATTCTTTGTTGAGAACATTTCCTTTTCTTCCACATTTCCCAAATTTAACTTCTTTTCTTTATCATATTATGCAGAAACTAAAGACGGAATGTTTCCTAATGTTTCAGTTTACTTTAAGACTTTTTATATTGGTATAATACTTTGGTGATTCTTTTCAATGGCTGATTTGTTCCTTCTGTATTTATGAGGGGGCTTCAAAAGAAAACCTAACACATTTTTCTTTTTTGAGAATATATTCTGAAAAGTAAAGAAGAAATGTATCATTTTTCAATGTAGTCACCACTGCTTTTAATGCAAGTCCTCCCGCGTTGATAAAGTGCTTAGATTCCTGTAGAAAAAAATTATCTTGGTCACATGTGAAACCACTCATGCACCACCTACTGTAACTCTTCAGAGGTCACACCATTTTGAAACTTCCTACTCCACTCATAAACTTGCTGGACTAACAGGCATCCATCACTATACTGGACCTTCATTCACATTTGAATTTCTAAAGGTTTCACCCTTCACTGATCAAAAACTGTATAGCAGAACGCTACTCCTGTTTGGTGCATGTCAGAAGTGGGGCTGTCGTCTTTAAACTGTCCTTATGGTGTCACCGTGTTCATCTGCACCATGATGTCATGTGCTTAACACTCTTGACATATTTAACAACAATATTGGCAGGTTACAAGACCATGGCATGGTTATTATAATTTCTGTCACACTTTTAAGGTTTTCATTTGAAGCCCTCTAGTATTTCTCTGAGTTATCACAATGTAGTTTTTATTTCAGGTTTCTATGTTCTTATTGTTATTAATATAGCAGCAGTAGGAGATTGGTGGGCATTGTACAATCTCAGAACTTAGTGTTTCAGAAATCAGTCTTTGAAAATAGCATAATTAAATTGCTTTTTTTTTTCTAGCCATTACAACGACTCTGTGATAAAGTCACCTTCACAAAATTTGTTGTAGGGATTTTTTCGAAGTTATAGTCTCCCAATCTTTAGATGCTACTGACCTAGTATATGTGACAACCTAACATTTCACACCCTTAAGTAATATCCGCTGTGTCATTACAGTTATTACTTTTTTTTTTTTTTATTTGTTGAATGTAATATTTTCATTAATTTGTTTCTTTCCACTAACGTTAAACTTGCTTGTTTAATCTATTATGCAGGGAGACTGCTGGATCTGTATGGAGCTCATGGATATTTCTCTAGACAAGTTTTACAAATTTGTTTATGGTCATTTGGGTACATTCATTCCTGAGAATATTTTGGGCAAGATCACAGTGGCAGTAAGTATCATCCCACATTTTATACTTTCAGATAATATTTGTGATGTCTGACAAGAAAATTCCATTTTGAATAATGGATTTATTTTGTTGCTTTATGTTATGTGATTGCTGCAGTTTGAACTTGATGAGATTCAGTGAAATATGCCAGACAATAAATTATAGAATCTATTGTTTTTGTCCTCATATTCAAATTCACTGGAGGAAAACAATGATTTAAATTACTATTTCTTTTTCTCTTGGTCTCTTAAAGAACAGAACATTTTAAGTGCACCTTTTGACTTTGCCATAGTATTTTGAAAACTAAAACCTTATTTCTGTTTCTGTAGCTTTGCTGTATTGCTGTGTTTACCAATTGTCTGTTGTGTGATTACAATTATTACTGCTTTTTGTTTCTTTGAATAATGTAATAGTTTCATTATTAATTTCTTTTGTTTCTTCTGTGGGTGGTATTGCTTTGTTTACTTTTTGTCCGTGATTCATAGCCCTATAATATGTAATTTAAGTATTTTGCTGGCTTTCACTAATTAGGATTTGTTGCAGTTTTATAAATTGTGTTTATCTTGCTTGTTCTCTGTTTCATTTCTGGATTACACCTTAAATATGTATTTAATGTACCCAAACATTTGATTTTCTAGACTTGGCTCAAATCAGCATGGTTGAATGATTTTACTTTGTGTGTGATCTAGTTCAGTTTTATTACAAGTTATTGAACAACATTTTTCTGATTTCCCAAAAAAATATTAAGAACAATCTACTCACACAATGCTTCTAAACATCCACTGGACAGACTTCAGAACTAATTCGCAAATAAGACAAGAGACTAAGCAAGATACAGTATCCAATTTCATAAGAAGACGCCGTTGGAACTACATCGGCCATGTACTCAGAATGGACAAGTCAAGACTCCCCTACCAAGCCCTCATATGGTCACCAGTAGGGAAAAGAAAACGGGGAAGACCAAGAGAGACCCTGCGTAGAACCATCATTAGAGAAGGCTCATTCAATGGCCAAGTAAATATCCAAGATCTACAACAGGTAGCAGCGAACCGCCAAGCATGGAGAGACAGACTTCTGCCCTATGCGCCGCCTTAGGCTCAAGAGGAAAGACTAACTAACTAACTCACACAATGCCATTGTTGTTGAAAAAAATATTGGTGTACCACTTTATTCTCAATTTGTCATAATGGGGTGAGAAGTGGGGTCTTTTACCTTTCTGCTTTGAAATTACTGGAAAATAAAAATGCCACAAAGAAAAAACTGGCTTCTCCAACTTATAAAGCTATATGACCTTGTATCCATTAACATGTTAACCCTTTACAGGGCAGACGCTTGTCCGTTTTGTAGCCCTGGACGGGCAAGATTTTTTCAGGTTCTGTAAAAATTTCGGGTCGCGTTAGTAAAAACATCACAAATAAGGTGTTAGTCAACCGATTTTAGTTAAATAAACAACACAATGAAGGGAAAAGCATGCAGAATATGTTACTCACGTGATTGTTGCCGGTAATCCATATATGAACACAAATATTTACGAAATACGGCATGTTGTTTGTGATTTTCCGTCATCTATACGGCAATTTACAAACACATTTTCAGAATCATAATCACTTTCTTTAAAGTCCGACTCACGACTGCTAATGCAAAGTAACGCTTTGCACTGATATCTAGCTCCGATTAATAATCAACTTCGTGCCCTTTAATGTCATTTAAATTGAACAGAGCGAAATCTCGGCTATCACTTGAAGAATCACCTAAATCCCTTTTGAAAAACAGCGAAAAACTATCAAAACAAGTCCGTAAAAGTCTGTTCAAAGTCATTGTAGCGCGTTTACAAATGGCGGCCACGTTATCAAGCTATCGGCGAAAGTGAAAGTAGCCGACGGAAGTGTTGGAAAGCCGAGAGATCGCGTTTTTACAATGCATAATAGTATCGGCCGGAATCGGACGCTACGCTCGTATTTAGAGATCGGCCGGTAACGGACGCTATGCCTTGTAAAGGGTTAATTACCAGATTTAACAAATCAAGTTGAGCAGAATAATTTTATGTAAATTTTTTTGTGTCTAAAGATATTTTTATATTTGTGTAGTTGGGTACATGTTAAACTTATTAAATAATGAAGAACACAGTGTGTAAACAAATAATGTGACATTGTAACTTACAACTCTGATGTTTTAAGGAATGTAGTGTTTTTTTTCTCTTGAATATTTTCATGCAGCCTATGGGAATGCCCCGAATGCTGTGATGTCGGTTCCTAGATCAATCAATCAATCAATCAGTCATGTAGTATATCCAGTTGTGTGTTGAAATAGTGCAAGAGTAAACATCTTCCTCTGTTTCATTAATTTAGCCACCTCCACCACACTCTTAAAAATTCTCGGTGTAGAAGAGATTGACATAAAGAGTCAAGGGCCCTTATTACATGCCTTGAAATGTATTGGGCATATGTTACTGGTCCCATGTTTTTATAGACCATTTGCTATTTAGGAAGGGTGGAAGGGGAGGGGTTGATGTGGTCAATATCACGCTTTTACTTTCTAAGTCATTTCCAGTTATTCATTTAGGCTGGATCAACCTAATTTAACAATCTAGTGCGATGCAAATTAGAACCTATGTCCACTTGGGTAGCTGGCTAGCATGCTAACCCTTACCAAGGGTTACATACCTCTTTCATTATATATCAGAATCACTGTTTTATTTCATTTTTATACAAGCACTGCCCTATATTTTGTTACTGTCTTTATCAATGTCTATTTTATCTGTCATATCATTTGAAAAGGTTTCCCAGCCCATTCCACAGCAAGACATGTGAATGATTTTAATAAACTTTTCGCTGGTTGCCATAGTCAACAATACTACACATTTTGATAACATAATTTAACAGTGGAAATTTGAATATCCAAATAATCTTTTCTATCACATTAATTTGAAAGTAGCATATGTAATTTCTGTAGTATTTAAAAAAGCTGGATTGGATTTGAGCTAGCCACAGGTTTTATCAACTTTGTATTCTATCTACATAAAGTGTTTCAATTTTATCAGGGTGTTCCAACACTAAATAGAAAAGTGTGTCTTCTTTAGCAGCAACTGGAAGTTACTGTGTTAAATTGTTAACATTTCCTATTATTTTTCCCCTTTTTTTTACAGACAGTCAAGGCTTTGAATTACCTGAAAGAAAAGTTGAAAATCATACACAGAGGTAAGACCAACTAATAGTTTGTAAGCAAGATTAATGGTCTCGCTCTGGTGCCTAGAAAAATATAAGAAGACTGAACAGAGATGTTGCTAATTTATTAATAATTTGGACAGCACAATGTCTCAAATTGTCAGTTCTTGAAAAAAGATTATGAGTAATCCTCAAAAAAATTATTTATCTTGTTCTGCACCACGTAACTAACTTTCATTAATTGATTGCTAGATACATTATATATTTTGTATTTTTAAAAAAAAAAAAATCATGACCCAGGCGGTTGTTTTTGTTTTTTTTAGCATATCCTTTACAGGACTTAGCCGTCAACACCAGCATCTTTCAGCTGTATGTTGATCTCTTGGCAAGATTACGCTCAGTAGTTTGCCATTGCTTTCTGAGCGGCCGGCTCAGTATCCCGCAAGTCACGAGCGGGGGTCGAACCGCCTCAGCTCTCGCTCCGCTACGAGACTGCGTGATAAACGGGATTACAGAGAGAAAGTGTTGTAACTCCACAGCCAGAGAGACCGGCAACGGTTGTTACTTTATAGTAATAGATGTCTGAATTAGAAAGAGTTAAAATAATGCCTGTCTTAGACAGCAAGGGATTAATTAACAACTTTCAGGACAGTAGGATTTAGTAACTATGACATTGTATCATCAACAACAAGCAGTGATCATTGTAGCTGAAACTGGTTTGAGCTGCAATGTGAGTAATCAGGGTTGTCATCTCTCCACATACCTGTTCAACGTCTGCACAGACAATAAGAAACATCGAAGATGATTAAACCTGTAACAGTTTGGATCAATTCATAATTTTTTTAAATCTAGTTCCAGAACTCAGATGTGCAGATTATATAGTCCTTGTCAAAAAGTGTCAAGGGACCTGTTAGTCCTGTCTGTGAAAAGACAAGATCAAAATCTGTTTCTGAATTAAAACAAAAATTTATTTTCACAGACACAAATTACATGTCATCAAAAAATTAGAATAAACAATGAAGACGTTGAAAGTGCCACAAACTTGAAATACCTTGGCTCAGTAGTTAACAATAGTTGGGACTGTTCAAATGAAATCAGAAGACAGGCCATAGCAATATTAAAAACACCAGCAAACAAAGAGAAGTAAACATTTTTAGCACATGCATCTTTCCTATGACAACATGCAGAAGTAAAGCATAGACCATTTTGCAATCACGAAAGAAGCAATGCCGGTCTCCGTGGCTAAGGGCTTAGGGACGCAATTTGTGAGCCTGCTTACCCAAATTTGAAACACAGCTGCAACCGATTTGGCAGCAGACTGTGTCGCGCTGGGTTTTAACGTGTTGGTATGGGGGCCGGTCGTTCAGAGATTGATAGCAAACTACTGACCATAAACTTGCCAAGACATCAACAACAGCAGTAAAATTATGGTGTTGACAGCGATGTCCTGTAAATAGTATATGCAAAAAACCAAAGAAGCAAATGAAGGCTTTTGAATTAAAGTGTTAATACTATGGCTGTATTAAATGTCATAATGCTTGAGAAATAGCAGTAATGGAAGGTATGGTTCCTGGCAGAAGAGTCAGCGACTGATCAACATATTGAGAAATAGCAGTAATGGAAGGTATGGTTCCTGGCAGAAGAGTCAGCGATTGATCAACATGAAGGTAGGCACCGAACATTATAGACAGCCAGGACATGAAAATGTGAGTAAGTGGAATTGGCAAAAGATCAATTCTTTCTGGCAGATCAAGTCTTTCTGGCAAAAGAGCAAGTCTTGTTGGCAGTCTGAGGTGAGAATGGCGTTCTACATGGACCTTGATACATGCGTGATGACATCGTGGTGGGTTAAAATTACACCCTGGGACAGAACAAATTATGACTAATCTAATTATGTATTTATGTTTTTTTAATGCAATTATTCAGAAAATGTAGTATTATTTCTGAAAATCAGAGGCCATTCAATCAATCAATCATGTGCCATGCCGGAAAGCGTGGCCGGTCATGACTCGCCATTTCACTCGATCACCAGAGTCGTGGATCAGCTCAGTGTCTCGTCCATGTCATGTGGCCAAGCCATCCAGGTATTTTCCTCTCGGTCTTCCTCTTGGTCTGTTCCCTTCAATCTTGCCAGTTCTCCAATATATTTCTTCTCATAACATGTCCAAAACATGTTGACTGTTTACGTCTAATTTCTCTAATCAGTTTACGAGTTTCATTTGTCTCCTGTAGTACTTGGTCATTGGTTTTTCTGTCTGTCCATGGTATTCTTTGCATTTTCCTCAGAAACCACATATGAGCAGTCATCAGATGTTTTTCAGCTTGACTGCTCATTGTCCAAGTTTCACATCCATACAAAAAGACAAGGCTCTATGTATCCCCGTAACACTATTTTTCTCGTTTCAATTGACATCTTTTTATTGGTCAGATATGATCACCAATACTATTACAATTTACAATTTACTTAACATTTCAGTAAGTAATTTATTGATGCCTAAAATGTACTCTGCTTGTTGATCAGATGTGAAACCCTCAAATATTCTGCTGGACAGAAAGGGGAACATTAAACTGTGTGACTTTGGTATCAGTGGTCATTTAGTGGACTCCATTGCCAAAAGTCGAGATGCTGGATGTCGCCCATACATGGCGGTAAGTTTGTTTACACAGAAAAGACCAAGCATGTATTTCTTAGTCTGGAATTTATTGTTTTCAATAAGATACACATTATAATCAGACGGAAGGTGCACAACAGAGATTAAGAGCAGAATAGGGCAAGAAAAGCTGCATTTCAGAAAATTAAGAGTATCTTATGCAATATCACTGAATGTAAGAAAGAGAGTGTTGAAGTACTATATAAAATCTGTTTTGCTGTATAGCTGTGAATCTTGAAATGTAAATGAACAAGTTAGGAAGAACTTGGAAGCAACAGAGATGTGGTTCCTAAGACGAATGTGAATTCATGGACTGCCAGTGTAACTAACGATGATTGCCTGAAAGAAGCTAATGAAACTAGAACATAATATACAACAATAAGAAAGAGATAAACAGCTTTCTTTTGTCATGTGATGAGAAGAGAAGTATTTGGGAACATCTTGACAACTACAAAGATCGAGGGGAAAAGAGGCAGAGGCCAACCAAGAGAAATGATTCTGGATGGATTAAGACGGTGGCATGGAGGAACATCAGCAGCAGAGTTGATCCAGAACACCAAAGATTGAGACAATAATGCCTATGCCAGATGGCATGGCACCTGATGATGGTGATGACACATTATTAAATTATTCTTTGATAATTAAAAATGTTGTAATTGTGTTCGATCCTCAGTAGTTAGTTGCTTGCTTGCTAGGACAATGGTCTTGGTTCAATCCCCGGCAGAGGCAGCATTATTGTTTCTGACCAGTATGGGTCTGGGGTTGACCCAGCCTCACAAAAATGGGTACCAAGCAATTTTCAGAATGTTATTGGCATTGTTTGGGAGGGAAAGGTGATAAGTATCTCATATGTCATGACCTAGAATAAGTGAAGGCTAAAGACTTCACACTCCAAAAGCTCTATCGGCTATGGGACTACTTTTTTACTCAGTAATCTAGGCATATTGAGTTGGTTGTTCTAAATGAAACAACAGATCTCTGCACTTTAGCATGAAACAGATCTCTGCACTTTAGCATGAAACAAAATATCTCTGCACTTTAGCATGAAACATATCTCTGTTCTTTACCCTGAAACAACAGATCTCTCACTTTAGCATGAAACAGATCTTTGCACTTTAGCATGACACAACAGATCTTTGCACTTTAGCATGAAACAGATCTCTGCACTTTAGCATGAAACAACAAATCTCTGCACTTTAGCATGAAACAGATCTCTGTACTTTACCCTGAAACAACAGATCTCTGCACTTTAGCATAAAACAACAGATCTCTGCACTTTAGCATGAAACAGATCTCTGCACTTTAGCATGAAACAGATCTCTGCACTTTAGCATGAAACAGATCTCTGCACTTTAGCATGAAACAGATCTCTGCACTTTAGCATGAAACAGATCTCTGCACTTTAGCATGAAACAAAAGATCTCTGCACTTTAGCATGAAACAAAAGATCTCTGCACTTTAGCGCCAGTTAATATATGCGCGTCAGACCTGCGTGGTGTGCGGTGCAGCAACAATCAGTTTCTTTTTATGAAAAACCATTTCAGAATTTGAGAAACTGTAAATCGTCTGCAGTCGTAAATGTGGAAGTCTCAGTGCAAATGAAGAAGAAGACTAGCTCATTGTCTTATTTAGTTCATCATAGTTTTGGGGCCTCATCTTGAAGACACCATGGAAACATTTAGGTGCTCAATGTCAGTGTTTTCATAAACGTGATTATTTACTGACGGTGTAATGAAGGTGGACTCAATGGAGGTGGTGGCAAGAACTCAATGCTTGATAACTTCTTATAGTCCATGTCGTGTGGTATTGGTGATCATATCTGTCCACAGCCCTCTGTCTCGTGTAATACCAGTCATTTCTTATACTGATGTTCCTCTATGCCATGTCAAACTGTCCAGCTTCTTCTCTCTTGATCTTGCCTGCTTCTTTTCCCCAATAACTTTCCTGTTGTGACGACGTTCTCCAACTTTTCACTTCTCATGACATGGCCAAAGACTGTGGACTGTCTTCTTCTGCAGCTTGTAACCAGTTCTCTTTGTGAGTTAATTTCTTTTCAGATTCATTTGTTGATAACAGATACAAAATCCTGGATTGGACATACCGGTACACTGCAAAATATCTTTAATACAAAAATACCGACAACATAGCAAATCTTGTAGATTTCTCAATAATCGTCATAAAACAGTTATGTCTGTTATCTGAGGACTTCCGGCCCCCAGCATGGCAGATAGGCAGTGAAACGGTTAAGGCCTCTGGGTATTTATGCTCTTGGCTACCGTTGCATTCACATTTTCCTCATGTTGGACTGGTAGCTTATGGTTCCTTCGCCCTGCTACTGAGTTGGGTGTGTGGCGTGACGCTGTGAATTTTGTGTGAAATGCTTTTAAATCTGCCTGAGGTTGTGGAGCGTGATCTGCATGTTCAGGGCAATGGTGGAGGGCTATGTCCCAGAATTGACCGGTTTTTGTGCCTTATGCAGAAATGTATGGTGGCTGGTCTTCTGGTTGACTGCCGCTTCTTTTGATGATGAACCGTGCTTTAGTTGTTTTGGCATTCTGGAGACGGCATTATGTACATGTACAATGAAATGTTTTTTACATCTGTCGGAGGTGTTGTGGTGTGATCTGCATGCTCAAAATGGCATAGCTGTCTAGATAACATCTAGAAACGGAACAACAACATCAAGAAATGTCTGCATGTATGGCGGCTGGTGTGTCGCAGAAGCGACCGGTTTTCTTGCCTTGTGCGGAGATGTGTGGCTGCCAGTTTTGCTGGTGATAGCCGTTTCCATCGATGATGAACTGTGTTTTCGAGGGGGGCTTTTGTGTTGGCATTCTGGCAACGGCATTTTGTGCAGTGAAGTGTTTCTTTACATATGTTCGAGGTTGTTTTGTTGTGTGATCTACATTTTGGAGAAAAATGACGTGGTGGCTAGAAAACATCTAGAAACAACAATATCTAAAGACATAGAGACTTTGTGGGTGAACATCTGGTTGGGAAAGTGACTGCCAATTCCATCAGGGGTGAAGAGTACTGTTTGTTGAGGACTTTTGTGGTGACATTCTGGCGGTGGCATTTTGCACAGTGTGCCTGAGTGGGCCGTTGTTTGTCGAGACTCCTGTCTTTTCCACTTTTCACATGGGGCAGTGAGGAACATTTTATGTGATATTCACTGGCACGGGAAGGAGCATAATGGGGGCGACCCTTTGCTGTGATGTTGGAACCACGACTATTGACTAATGACTCAGTTATCTGAAAGTTACTAAGTATGGGAGAATTATGCATACATGTTGTCTGTATTCTCAGCAATCACAGAAGCTTCAAATTTTGCACAGCAATCAAATTCTCACAACTAAATATAATTCAGTCGACATGTGTTCAATCTTTTATTCAAGGAGTTATAAACAACAGTTTTAATTTGTGATATCTACACTTTTTTGCTGAGGAAGACCTGAGCACTTAAAGATTTGCCTGAAGTAAGACAATCGACAGTTTATTGTCATTGTCCGTGCTGGCATTTATCGTATCTGTCCACAGTCTTCTGTCTCAGGTACTGTAAATCAATTCTGATAACGATATTACGCCGTGCTATGATGTCCAGTATCTTCTCTCTTGGTCTCCCCTGCCTCTCCTCTCCTTCAACTTTTCCATTGTTGCAGTGTACTCCAGCTTTCCCCTTCTCATGAAATGCCCAAAGAGTGTGGACTGTTTTTTATCTGAAGTGAGTAACCAGGTTTTTTATGATTTAATTTCTTTCAAGATAACCTCATTATGTTTTTAATCTGTCCATGGTGTTCTAATCATACTTCTATGAAACCACATCTCTGCAGCTTTCACATAATTCCTCTGCTAAATATCCATGATTCACTTCCATACGTCAGAATTGGGGCAAGCAATTTACAATGCATTTAATTCCTTCCACAGCCTGAAAGAATTGATCCAAAAGCTTCCAGCCGAGGCTATGATGTCAGGTCAGATGTGTGGAGTCTTGGCATAACTTTGGTGAGTAGTACTAGAGATTCTTGTTGAGTTAATGCACCACTACAGTGTGAATACAGGCATAACTTTGGTGAGTAGTACTAGAGATTCTTGTCGAGTTAATGCACCACTAAAGTGAATACAGGCATAACTTTGGTGAGTAGTACTAGAGATTCTTGTTGAGTTAATGCACCACTACAGTGTGAATACAGGCATAACTTTGGTGAGTAGTACTAGAGATTCTTGTCGAGTTAATGCACCACTACAGTGTGAATACAGGCATAACTTTGGTGAGTAGTACTAGAGATTCTTGTCGAGTTAATGCACCACTACAGTGTGAATACAGGCATAACTTTGGTGAGTAGTACTAGAGATTCTTGTCGAGTTAATGCACCACTACAGTGTGAATACAGGCATAACTTTGGTGAGTAGTACTAGAGATTCTTGTCGAGTTAATGCACCACTACAGTATGAAGACAGTGGCTAGGACACTTGCCTATCTGCCCATGGGTCATGTATTCAAATCCCCTCAAGATGGGCTTTATTTTTCATTGACCTGGCCTCACAGTTGGACCCAGCCTAAATTGGGTACTAGGAAATTATTTGGGAAATAAAGGGGGCAGGCATGACATTGACCACATCACCCAATGAGTGCCACTGATACTGGTGCCCATAGTATTGGGACTCTTCCCTGGCTGTTGAAGGTGAGAAAGGAGCATTTATAGGGATGCATGGAGAGTTTTTTTTAGGCCTGTCTAAAACAGCTGAAGACGAAGCAGCACCCAGCACTGTGGCAAAGGGGTTATGAACACAATTCGCAATCACACATACCGCATTTGAAACACATTCTGTCTCTAGTGATCAAGGTTTTGTAAACCTGAATTCCACGTTCCATTTTTTGTTTTACACAAATTTGTTAGATATGTTAATAAGTTTTAAGTACCTGATAATTTGTTTACTATTCATTTCGTTTGTTAGAAAAGTTATATAAATATAGTCCTTGTGCACATAATTCTGTTAATATCGTGGTGATTTGCTATTAGCAACTTCTTGAGTTGTCAGATAACTTCATTTCCTATGTTTATACATTTTATCATCACTTATGGTCTATTAAGTAGATGTGGAGGAACATTTCACTTCCATTAAAAATAATGTTACATTTTTTAAATAGCACAGAGTTAAAGTTATGGTTATTTATTACCGACTTCTTCTTATATCCATGCTATGTGGCGTTGGTTATCAAATCTGCCCACAGCCTTCTGCCTCATTACACTCAGTGTTAAATGATTGTACTTTACAGATGGAGTTAGCAACTGGCAAGTTCCCTTATCCAAAATGGCAGAGTGTATTTGACCAGTTACAGCAGGTGGTACAAGGATCAGCACCCAGGTTACCCAGTGATAACAGATTCTCTGCCGAGTGCATAAACTTCATCAACACATGGTAAGAGTATAACTCTAGTGGTAGTTGCTTATTTATATGTACGTAGCAACTTATCCGATGTTGATCTTTTTCTTATTTTTTGTTCCTGTGTTTAAGGGGGATTATCGTGATGTATCCATCAGTTTGCTACTTCTTCTTAGTACACCATCAGATGTCAGCCTAAATATATTTACAGAAAGCAGCAGTTTATTTGAGGTTGTTGACATCTCCATAGAGATGCTCTCCAATGGAGCAGGTGTAAACCAAAATAATTTTCTCTTCTCTGCATATGTTCAACACTTGTAGCAATACTTATAAGTCCGAACTTTTGCATTCTGATGTTGAGTCTCATCTCATCTCATCATGTTCCTCTTGTACCTAGCGACGTCGAGGTGAAGTATAAACTTCGTGAGAGTGCCCGGTTATGGGCTTCGTATATCGACATTCCCATGGATTCTGTTATTCCCTCCGTCCAACGTTTACGTGGTCGGCCTCTTCCTCTGTTTCCATCTGGTCTGTACATCATTGCTTGTTGTGGCATGCTGTTGACTGGTTACCTACTTGCATGGCCAAACCATTTGACTTGCTGCTTTCTAATAAAATCTAGAGCAGCTTTAACCCCCACTTTAGTCCTGATTTCTTCATTTCTGATCTAATCTCTTCTTGATACGTTGAGTATTCTTCTCAGGAACCTCATTTCTGTTGTTGTGATTTTTCTTTTCTCTTTTTCTGTCATTGTCCAGGTTTGGCATTGGTAGCACAGAGTTGGTAGGAAGATTGTGTTGTAAAGTGCTTTCTTAGTAGTTATTGATACATGTTTGTTCTTTAGTATTGGTGCCATTTGTCCAATGAGTTGATTTGCCTTATTGCACCTATTTTCGATCTCGTCTTCTGATCTGCCATTTGATGATATTATACTTCCTAGGTACTTGAAGCTCTTTACTTGTTTCAAGGGATGTTCGTTTAGGTGAATTGTTGCTGTTTGTTCTTCTTTACTTATAGTCATTACCTCTATTTTGCTTGTGCTAATTTTCATGTTATGTTCCCTACACATTTCGTTTAGACTATTCATGCGGTCTTGTAATTCAGCTTCTGATTTTGCTATTAGTGCTTGGTCGTCCGCAAACAGGAGTTCTCTAATGGTTAGATTTGCAGATGGTTCTTCTTCTGTGTTCTCGTCATGTGGTATTCTTGCTGTCTCTGCTTGACTGGTTTCTTTACATATGTTGTCTATATATGTTATGAACAAGAGAGGGGACAGGACACAACCTTGTCGTACTCCAGATCTTATGGTGAAGGGTTCTGAGTGTCCTCAGATGTTGAGTCATTCAGTTAAAAGTCCTTATTTCAGCCAAAACTCTCTTAGAGCTTTCATAATGTTGCTGTGATTGATATGTTGACCAATTAACATAGTGGCAGAACCAGCAAGCCTGTCTGCTTTTTCCTTGCCCAATCTATCTGCATCCACTGATGTGACGATGAATGTAAATCTGTGAATAATGAACAACTGCAGAGATTCAGTATAATATCTGCATGCTGAAAATTCTGCACCGTCCTCAATAAATTAGTATACATGCTGTTTTGTTACTCATATCAGAACAGTTCATTTGTTGCCACCAACACTTCCTTTATCATGCTACTTATGATCATAGCTGGCCATGTGCAAAGGAGATACGAACGCAATTTGCAGTGCCGCATACTATGTTCAAAACATAGCTGTTTTCAAATTAGAAGTAGACCGCCTTACATTGATTTGTTTTTTATGCAATGGTATTAGTGCTGATCGTTTGAAAAGCAATGGCAAACTACTGAACGTAAACTTGTCAAGAATTCACAAACAGCCAAAAAAATATGGGCTTGACTGTGACCTCATGTAAAGGATATGCAACTTTAAGGTCATAATGAATGCCCTCCAGATTACCTTTTTTCTTCACCTAGCCTTTCATTAAACACTGACGCTCTCACTAATTTCCTGGATGTACATGACATTAATAAAATTGGGGCTTTTGAACTTAGATGTTACAGAAAAGTAATACCATGGATCCAGAAGAAGAAAAATACTGAAATTCTACAAGATCTCGAAGAAATCTGGCCCATAAATAGCATCTTGTCTCAGAAACTGAAGTACTGGGGCCATATGAAACATCCCAGTGGCTTGGGGAGAGCAGGTATGGTTCCTGGAAGGAGAGGCATGGATTGGCCAGCCCAGTCATGGACACAGGGCATGGCTTACACCTTGGGCTTGAGGCTACATGAGACAAGAGAACTGGCAAAGTACAGAGACACAGGGCATGGCTTACACCTTGGGCTTGAGGCTGCATGAGACAAGAGAACTGGCAAAGTACAGAGATACTTTTTGGCAGGTCATAATGAGAGCAATGTTTTGCAAAGGACCTGGTACGTGGTGATATATGCATATATATGGCATTAGCATTGAATCACGGGTATAGGACAGTTTTGTTTTAGAGGAATCTGGTATTTATACTCCCTGGTCTCTGGGTGGTGGATTTAATACCTAACCTCCTCAGACACAGGCAAAAAATATAATAGGTCTTGTATACACATTCAGTACTTTTAAAATCTCTCAACAATGGGAAATAGTTAATAGTAAGCCATTTTGGTAACTGCCCAAAAAATATTTACAAATTAGAGAAACTAACCCACAGCAGAATATTTAAAGTCTGTGTGAAAGAGCGAAGGCAAAATAAAACAAATGCTGTCCTGAAGATGGAGGTGTTAGCTGAATGGTACAAGCAAAAACTGCAACTTCTGTTTTCAGGACAAATGAGAAAGAAAAAGGATGGTCATGTGTAGAAAGATAAGAAATCTTGTTACATTTTTAAGATTTGTGCTGTTTTGTATGCTAGGTTAAATGTATATCTTCACAGAAGATGTGATACTGTTGTCTTTAGCTTTATTCATTAAACATTGAGATCTTTTCTGAGAACTAATATGTTCTTGTGTTACTTTTAAATGTTAATATGTTTGTTATAACAGTTTGACGAAAGAAGACAAACAACGACCAAAATATAACAAATTGTTGGTAAGTATGTATTTATATTTATTAATGAAGGACTTTGATTTCATTTCATGTGGGCTTTTTTTGTTTAATTTTTAAGATCTGTAAGTCATTTAGATTAATCTAGTTTTTGTAAACTCATACTTTCTACTAGTACTACCAATTCTGTCTTTCATCTCCCAAACAAACATAGGCCCTTAACCAACTCACACCAAGCCCTTTGTAACTTGCTTATGATTGATTAGATTTTGCAGCTAAGTTTTCTGCAGGATGAGGTAAAACTCATACTTTCACAGATGGTTAATGCAGCTGATGCCCATGGAGATAACAGTTATTGTATTTGCATAGAGATGTTCGTGGAAATAATGGTTATTGTATTTGCAAATGGGATTTACTTTTTAATAGGTGGTTGATGTTATGTAAAAAAAAAAAAAAAGGAGATGTAATTGCAATAGGAGATTGGCATTCTATAATAAAGGAGATGTACTTGTAATAGGTGGTTGGCATTCTGTAATAAAGGAGATGTACTTGTAATAGATCGTTGGCATTCTTTAATAAAGGAAATGTACTTGCAATAGGAGGTTGGCATTCTGTAATAAAGGAGATGTTAATAAAAGGTTATCATTCTGTAATTAAAAAGATGTAATACGAGGTTGACATTCATCTGGTTATATTATTCCTTAAGCTAGGACTGGCCTAGCAAGCCACCCGTGGGTTAACATTGGTCAGAGAAATGGAAGAAAATTTGGGGGAACCATGGCCTCAGAAGGCACCAAGTTCAATCTTGGTTCCAGGGAATTGTTCCAGGGACCATTGGTGTCTAATGATTTCATAATTCTTCCCCCCCCCCCTCCCTGCCACCTCCTCTCTCAGTATACCCTTTCCCTTCCTCCTCTCTCTCTCTCTCTCTACCCTTTCCCTTCCCCCCCCCCTCCTCTCTAACCCACCCCAACACCCCCTCTCCCAGTCTCTTGGCTAGTGAGGTCAGATGCTTGGCCTTATGGGATGCATGCGGGGAAAAAAACAGGCACTATGTACTAGTTATGCACATTAAAAACTTCACAGCAGTTAGCAATTGCAAAGAGTAGGACTTAAGGCAGTCCAAATGTTTAGGACAGAAAACCTACACAAGGATAGATAGAGCCTGTTACCTTGGATGAAATCTATCTAGAGGAAGAAAACCATACACAAATGCATACCAAAGTTTGACATGCTGTACCTTCAAGGTGCATAAGTAGATGTGATGCATTCTCCTCGGCAGAGAAATAAAAATAAAGGAGATGAAAACTTAACTGCATGGAGCCTGACATTGAAAGGTATAACAAGGCAAGTGGAAGGAAGAAGAAGAAGGCCATTCTGTGTCAAAGAAGATGTACTATGTGTTGAGTGGTGAAATTCTGTTGGTTAGTTTGTTGGTTGGTTGATTGGTTGTGAATCTTCTGGAAGACTGAGTTACTTCGTCCAGTGCATTGACGCTCAGGTCATCCTGCTTGTTGTGGATGGAGAGCTTTAACTTTCTGTAGTCAACAATGTTTTTGCAGACTGTGCGTGTATGTTTTTATGTATGGATATATGTATGTTAATATTTAACTACATGTATTTGTGTGTGTGTGATAGCATGTACACATATATACAGGAAATAGATGGAGGGAGTGTGTCTACATGCATCTCTGTGTGTGTGGTGTGTGTGTGTGTCTCTCTCTCTCTCTCTCTCTCTCTCTCTCTCTCTCTCTCTCTCTCTCTCTCTCTCTCTCTCTCTCTCTCTCTCTCTCTCTCTCTCTCTCTCTCTCTCTCTCTCTCTCTCTCTCTCACACACACACACACAGTCCCTGTGCACTCCCTAGTCAACGGTTAAAAGAACATTTGTCTTGTGTACATTTCACAGCCAATATTTATTTTGTCTAAATGTTTACATGCATTTGAAGAAACCAAACAGTTAACGTTAACAAAAGGGACCAGATGTTTTCATGGAGGAATCACCCAGAAGAATAAGTGTAGAGAATTAATGTCCAGAATCGCATCTTATTCCTTATGTGAAGTGTATCATCACTTAGTTATGTTGAGTTGTACCATTAAAAATCATTAGAATATAAACTGTTGACCCTTCATGCTGCATACTAATTCTTTCTACAGGAAGACCCATTCATCAAAAGGTTTGAAGTAGAAGAAGTGGATGTGGCAACATATGTTTGTTCAATACATGATGAAATCTTGAAGTTATCGCCCAGCCCTTCTACATGCGAGCAGCCTCTATCTTAACAACTGTTGTCATTCTTAGTTCAAGGTTTTCCCCCCATCGTAATTACAAATTCATACTTAGTCTCACAATATGGTTTATTGTTTATACATGAAATATGTTCTCTTATATTCTGCTATTCACAAATGTTCATGTAATGTGAATTTTGTTAACATGGTTTTGTTCACATTTGTTCTAACAGTTTTCATTTTATTTACACATTACCGTTATGTATATGTGTATACCATTGCCCATGCTGTTACTGTCTTCATATTTCCTTGTTCTCGATCATGTTATTCACACGTCTTGTTTATCTTGGTCTTCAGCAGTCAATGCCACACTTATGTCCAAAACTGTGTTCAGTTTACTGTATACACACCTGTTTCAGTGTTTGCTTCTGTAATTGTTTCCTCACTTACACCAGAGCCAGTAGTCACTGCAGAGTAGATGGCCAAGTGTTTCAGCTGCCAATCTTTCATCTGAAGATGCATGTTTAATCTTCACTAAGACAGCAGCTTATTTCATTAACTACCAGATTAAGACCTTGATTATAAATTATGTTTTGGCTAGTATTCCTGTCACTAATTTTTTCAACTTGGGGTGTCTCTGTAATATCAGCTGTAGTTTCTCACATTTGTAACAGATTTTTATCAAGTAATTTATTGCTGAAAAGATAAAAGTTTGTACATGTCTAATCATCAAAAGATGTTTTTACAGCATGATGTTTGACTGTATTCACCACAGTGGGTAAATATATTCACACTGTAAGTGGCACCTGGTAGTTGATGAGTTGATCTCTTGTGATAAAAATAAATATTCTAGCTTGGTCAATGTGCAACTTTAGCCAGGAAAAATAGCCTTCAGTAAGTAACTGTTAGCAGGATTCTCATGGCCGACACTAGCAGTGATTAGTTGTGTTTTTTGTTTTCAAGTTGACGCCATCTCCATGACACTCACATTCAGAGTTATGTTTGAATAACGATGACACAAACCGTAGAATGTACGATTTATTGCCTGGCATATTTTGCTGCATCTCGTCAGGTACATCCTGCAGATGTCACACAACGTAGAGTAAAATAACTATGTACCTGACGAGATGCAGCAAAATATGCCAGGCAATAAATCATACTTTCTATGGTTTGTGTCAGAGTTATGTTTGTCATTGTTAATTCTGTAGCCCTGACACACTTAAACTTCACAATTATGTTTGTCCTCATGGTTAATTCTGTAGCCCTTACACACTTAAACTTCATAGTTCTTTTTTGTCCTCATGGTTACTTGTGAATTCACATTCAGGTATCATATTCTATGTTTGGTCCTGCAGTCACTATATTTGCAGTTCGACATTAATTATGCAGTTCACTTTTGTCGTAATGTTTTGTTTCAAGCGGCCTGAGTTTAATTTTATTTAAGGTTATGAGCTAATCAACTTCAATCAATCAATCAATCAACTTCAAGTGCAGTTGGGCAGAAGTCATAACAGCAAATGTTTGCAGTGTTGAAAAACAATATTGTTTCTGGGTCGTTTCTACCGTATTATGTAGGTTTCATGAAGTAAATAGAATACTAAAAATGAGGCAAACAACAATTAGTATTTTTGTGTTCTTTTATATTTATATAATGGTGCTAATATTTAACTGATGAAGTAAATTAATTGATTTAGGCAAGAAAAATAAGAACAAAAAAAGTAAATAGAGTTGACTAGAACTTGAGGATCGGTAGCAAAACTGGCTTCCTTTGTTTTGATCTTCATATGTCATTGACCATACTTCTGGACCTTTCTTACATTGCTGTGCTTATTTATATAGTTCCTTTTTCATACTCATAATAATTATTAGCATTTGTTATGACATGTTAGATTTATCTTTTACTTAGTGAGAGTTCATTTTTGGCATCACTATATTTGTTCAGTTGACTCTTTTGTTGGACCTCATCAAGTGATTTAGCATTACAACATTTATCAAGTTTTGGGATCTTCTCTTTTGTTGACTTCATCAATGTTGGACATGATACATGTTATCTTTCATGCTATGTTTTTCATTATGAAATCTCTTAGATTTGTCATCTTTCTTGCATCAGGCCTGGGATCTTTCTCATTGCAGCATTTTGTGCTTTATTTGCTATATACTATCATCTACAAACCACTATCATTAGCATTACTAAGCACTACTCCTACTCTCTTTTGTTGAACCTCAATGATGTTGGACATCATTCGGGTTATCTTTCATGTTGTTTTTCATAATGAAAGTTGTCTGACATTTGTTGCAGCAGTTTATGCTTTATTTACTATATACTATCATCCACTGACCACAATATTAGCATTACTACGTGCTATTCTCTTTTGTGGAACCTCCTTAGTGTTGGATATCATTCAGGTTATCTTTAATGTTGTTTTTCATAATGAAAGTTATTTGACCTATCATCTTTCTCGTTGCAGCAGTTTATGCTTCATTTAGAATATACTATCGTCTTCTGACCATAAGTATGTTCAGCTTTTGACTCCTCTCTTTTGTTTGGACCTCGCCAGTATTGGAGTTATGTTTTTCATCATGAAGAATTATACCTATCTACTTTCTCACAGCACTAATTTGTGCTTTTATGTACTATGTAATGTCTGTATTTTAATTTTTTGTCACGTTATTAAGTGTATCAAATTGGTTGTTTGTGAAGCTTATGTTAAATTGCAAGCTGAATTTGATATTTCTTGTTATTGTTTGTGTTATGAAATCAGCTTTGTGATAATCAATTCAGGATAACCTATGGAAAGTTGTGGAGACATTTTGATAATTCATCCATTGTGGATTTGGTAGTCGGAGTAGAAAGTGTCAATATTTGTTACATAGATGCGGTTATCACAAGAAAAGCTGTTGCTGGTTCTTTGATTTTGATTTTGATTTTTGTTTCACGTTTATGACAAAAGATGTTCAATGTCTATGGATAACCTTTTCACAATTTTGTTAGCACAATAAAAAATATATGAACAGAGTGGCTCAAGTCTTAGTAAAACAAATAGACTCCATCATGGTGAATGCATTGCCAGAGAAAGTATCACTCTTGGGTGCCAGACTTTTGAATAAATACACCACCAGTTGTAATAATAATGCCATGATTCAGGAGGCTAAAGGGTATTGGCTCATTCTATACCGAGTAAATTGACATACATTGACCAGTTGCTTGTTTCATGGCCAGAGTACTTCCAGATTTTGTCAGGAAAGTTATTTATTATTGGAGTAATCAGCAAGAATACCATACAGTTGCTTGGTATGTTGTTGATAGAATGCCTAATGTGGAATTTAGAGAGAGAACTACACAGATTCCCTATGGATCAAGACATGAGTTAAAGATGCTAGCACTAGACAAGACACACATTGAGAAAATCTGATAATAGTACAACTAGACTGTCCTTTCCCTGGAACCCACAGGGCAAAGGAAACAAAGGGAGACCTAAACACATGGAGAAGAGAATTGGAGACAGTTGACCGATTTGAGGGGGAAATGGAGGGAGTTACTGCCATAGAGATAGGAAAAGATCAGATGACTCAACATGAGTTGATTGAGGTCCTATGCTCTAATGAGAATAAAGGACAGAAGAAGAAGAGATATTATTTAAACCCCATAGCATTTAGCTGTTAACTCTGTACAAAGTGACAGACTGTCTTAAATAAATTGGTTCCATAAGACAATCAACAAGCTCAATTTGAGCATGCTTATGAGCACTCCATGTAGGCTATGTGTGACATGGGTGCTGATCATCTACAACATAAATTGGTTCCATAAGACAATCAACAAGCTCAATTTGAGCATGCTTATGAGCACTCCATGTAGGCTATGTGTGACATGGGTGCTGATCATCTACAACATAAATTGGTTCCATAAGACAATCAACAAGCTCAATTTGAGCATGCTTATGAGCACTCCATGTAGGCTATGTGTGACATGGGTGCTGATCATCTACAACATAAATTGGTTCCATAAGACAATCAACAAGCTCAATTTGAGCATGCTTATGAGCACTCCATGTAGGCTATGTGTGACATGGGTGCTGATCATCTACAACATAAATTGGTTCCATAAGACAATCAACAAGCTCAATTTGAGCATGCTTATGGGCACTCCATGTAGGCTATGTGTGACATGGGTGCTGATCATCTACAACATAAAAGTGCATTTAGCAGCATGCTAAGTGTTTAGTTCTTATCAGGCTTCATTGTGGCAAAGATCAAACAGTCCTTCCTTCGTTAGCCTGACTGGAATCAGTTTGAAGGGTGCCCCACCCCACAGGGACATGGAGAGAGGTCTGGATCAGTATCTTGGTGAGGTTTGCATAATGTGGGTGCTGCTCATCTACCATATCGGAAGGCATCTAGTCCTTATGAGGCTTCATACATCAGAAATCCGTCAGTCCTTTCTTCAATTGCCAGATGTCAGTTTGTAGGAGGCCCTGCAAGGATATGCGGGAAGGTTTTGTTCAGTATCTTACCTGAACCTAATCCATCAATATAGCAGCTTGCCAGGTGCTTTCTAAGCTTGCCTGCCAGCTCAATTCATCATTGAGGCGGATGTGTTTTGTTAATTGACCTGGGCTTCCAAGTGGACCCCAGCTAAAGTTAGTATTGATGTCACCAATCTTAAGTAGCTACATTCTTTAACTATATTCAGTTGATATCTGAAGAAGTAATTGCTACCAGGAAATGTCCTCGGAAGTTATGAAAGTCAGCTTGATGTTGACCAGATCACCCACCGAGTGCCAATTTGTCTATTAAACATAGGAGGCTAGAACCGTTTACCCAATATGGCTCAACACGTATACAAGTTTTGCTTATTTGACTACAGTTGCTTTGTGTGAAATGTGTCAAACAAAGGGTTTGGGCATAGTGACAGTTTTTGGCAGGAGAACTGATTGGCTTTTGCTTTCTAAATCATTTTTTTTTTAAGTCTTAAAAGTTGAGAGGATCGACTTCATTGCACCGGATTTTATCTCAAATGGCTCGGTTTTTTACCCGCAGGGTGGCCTCTTGAAAACATTGCACAAAGCACGAACTCTGTAGCTCCAGCGATGACCCCCGGGAGTCTCCGAGTAAAATGCACTCGTGAACCGAAAAACGTAGCCAGGAATCAAACCCCACAACCTTTGGAGCTCTGGGCAGATGGTTGACCACTTTGCCACAGAGACTCCCCTTCTAAATCATGCTATACTCTAATCTGTGGCAGAGCAGTGGCTAGCACACTTGCCTGCTGGCCTAATAGTTATGTGTTCAAATCCTAAATGAGGTGGGGATGATTTAATTGCCCTAGGCTTCCAGATTGACACAGTCTCCCAGGCAACCCAGTCTAGAAAGAGTACCAGGATATTTCCAAGGAAGTAAATGTGGCTGGCTTTATATTGGCCATATCACCCATTGAGTGTCATTATAATGTAAACATATTGGGCGAGCACTGTATACTCGTTAAGTGTCAAGGTGTGGAAAGGGGTCCTTTACTTTTGCACAACAATCATATTTTTAGGGATACCACAATGGGAGTATCAACACTCGTGTAGGCTGCCTATCATAATATTTTGTGTAGCAGTACCACGATGGGAGTATCATCACCCATGTAGGCTACCTATCATAATATTTCATGTAGCGGTACCACGATGGGGATATCAACACCCAGGTAGGCTACCTATCATAATATTTCATGTAGCAATACTACAATGGGAGTATCAACGCTCATGTAAGCTACCTTAATATTTCATGTAGGAATATTACAATGGTAGCATCAACACTCGTGTAAGCTACCTTAATATTTTATGTAGGTACCATGAGGGAAATATCAGTATTCGTGTAGGTAAGCTACTTAGTATTTCCATAGGCAGGAAATAATGGGAAGTGAGGCTACAACCTCCAGTTTGGAGTACAAACTTTCCTGCGGCAAGATGTGAACTTGGTACCATTCAGTTCAGAGGATGATACTATATCTCTGAGCCTTCTTACTTTTCTGGTTAGTATTGAACAAGTAAGTTAAGCTAATGGTGACAGAATCGAAGCAACTGCTATATTCAAAATAATTCAAGTGTGTGAAAATAGTTCAGTGAATGTGATTCTTGCAGGATTTCCTGGTTTGGCTTCATTTAGATAACTTGGATTTGAAGATTGTGCTTTACAAAGTGAGCAAGATTTCCATCACATTTGAGAGAATACTTTTCTTCATTCTTCTTGAATTTTGTTTGTTTCTCGTTCTGTAATATTTTATTTGCTCTGTAAAAATAATCCCTGTGTATATATTATCAGAAAGTAAGGAATTGCTTTCTTGTTGTATATTTCTATAAGTAGCATCTTGACAGTACTGTTTTGTTTTTTTTACTCACTAATTTATTGAACTTATTTTGTTGTCAAGTTGTTTACTGTGCTGATTGGCCCATCCTGTGTTGTATGCACTTAGTGACATGAGATTACATATGAAGGCATAATATATAGTCAGCTAGCTAGTTAACCTTGACCTAATGTGACTACTAGAATTGCAACGATAAGACACATGGAGATACAGGCAGTCATTGAGGCTCTGAGAAGACTATCTGAGACTGTTGGTTAGCGGTTATTGTGTCTAATTTCTAGCTTCAGAAATCAAGCAACACATGGTCAATGCACTGTTAGATAAAATGCTTAGAAAACTCGCAACTCTGTTCCACATTACTGAGTTTTATACTCTGGACTCTGAAAACAAAACGTTCCAGAGTCTGTTATGTGACAAGACTCAATCCTTTTTGTGTTATTGCTTCTGTATGTCAGGTCAGTTCTGCACACATCCTCTCGCTGGAAACATGAAGAGAGGCAGATCAAGGCAGCTTTTGTGTGTGGTCATCAAGCACAAAGATCAACCAAAACTTGGACCTCACACTGTACTAATGAGCAATATGATATTCTGATGCCTGACTTGCCTGGTCTACTGATTGTTTCTTTGAGCTAGATCATTTGTGCATGTTCACAGAAAATCTTATGCAATTGCTGATGAACTTGTAATTTTTTTTGGTTGGTCATATCCATTTGGTTTGTACCATTTTTGTATCATCATTCCATCATTTAATGTAAACTGTTTTCATACACACGCAAATTCATGTTACATACTCTGAAACCTACTCTTGGTTTCATTTTTATTTTTATTATTTTTTTTTTTTGGGTAATGAAAGCTTCAAATGTAATAATAAAATATTCAATTACTTTCAGAGTAATAAAAAATGAGAACATAATTTCATAGGATTGTTGGCGTTGTTATTGTTTATGATTTTAATATGACTAAGTTGTTCTTTCAGCAAATCCCTGTCATCATTTGGAGTCATCAAGTTACTATAACTTTCAATTTATATATTGTCTAGTGTGTTATCAAATCTCTACTTCTTTACTTCTGTGAGTGCCAATGAATACCTTTGAGTTTAATGTATCATGCTAAGTTGTCAACTCCTGCTAATCTAATGCCAGTCCTATGAAAGTACGGGGATTAATAGAGTGTGTCAGTAACTGCTGGACATGGCTGTAGCGGCTTTTCCATGGCGGTTGAAAGTGCCGGGCACTTGAAGGGAAGGTGATCGTTTGTATTATATTTGTGAGAATAATGGCTGCACAGGGGAGTCTCTGTGGCAAAGTGGTCAAGCCGTTTGACTCGTGCTCCGAAGGTTGTGGGTTTGATTCCGGGCCGCCGGTTTACGAGTTAAATGTTTCGGAGACTCCTGTGGGTCGTCGCTAAAAGCTACAGAGTTCATGCTGTGTGCGACGCTTTCCATGCTGCGGAAAGAGACCGAGCCATATGGGATAAACCCCGTGCAATGAAGTCAACCCTGTCGACTTTTAAGCGACTTTATGTCTGCACAGGGTTGCACATCTTGGAATTAAGGCAGTTTCAGCAGCTATTTGGTGGGCACACTAACCATGTTGGTGCGCTGGGTATGTCATGAGCCTGGTTGGATGTAGGTTCGGTGCCTGGGCTCGTCGATGGCCAAAGTGAAGGGAAATTTGGCCACCTATTCCTACTTGTTCATCGTGCCTACAAAATGTGATGCTACTCTCTCATCACAGTCCCATAGCAGGAAACTGCTTAGGGACAATTAAGTAAGCAAGCCAGCAGCTAATTACTATAGAATGCTTTGTTTGACACTGGACAACTATACTCTGGTCTGTCTGCTAGGGCTAGTGGTGTTCTCATGGACCTCTAATTGGGGCATTTCATTCAATAGACTTTAGCTTTATGTTTCCATATTCTTAATGTAGGGCGTATTTGTAATGACTGTGGGGTGTTCGAAAATATTACCAATCCAAGTTTTGTATTCACCCTCTGTGGAGTTCATACAACAAAAGATAAATACAAAACTTCAAATGGCAATATTTTCAAACACCCACAGTCATTAAAAATACACCCTATAGCTTTCCTGGCATTGTTTAAGGTTTACTTTAGGCACATTTCATCCCAGGCAACAAGCTACATCCACCTATGGTCAGGTTTTCTTTCCTCAGCTTTGTCAGGGCAGCAGTCTTATGGTCTACTCTTTGTAATTTCTAACCACCACGGCAATTCTTCTTGAATTTACTCACTGAGTATGCTTAGTAAGGTGGCGAAAGGAATGTTTCCTGTGGAATGGCTACCCTCGCTTCAGAGGTCACAGATCGTTAGAATTGTATGAATGTTTTGCTCTGGCGCCATGGAAAAAAAAAGGGGGGGGGGGTGGGGGGGGGGGAGATGAACAGGGTGATAGGCTGGAAGGGAATGCATCTCTTGATGGTAGATTACCTATGGACAAGGGAGATGTGATAGAGCGCCTGTGAGGGAGCAGACTGAGAACCTGCATATGGAAAGAATGAGATTGCGGGGGATCGGCAGGCGTTCTGGAAAAATCTCAAAACTGAGAGTGAAGACCAGGAGAACTTTTAATTAGATAGCTATGGGAACGATTAGTAATATGACTCTTTGTTGGCTGTTGAACGTGGGGACGGGGCGCATATGGGAATATTCTGAGTGCAGTGCTTGCGTTCGCTGGCTGTGAACTCCAGCGTGAAGTCCTGTATGTCGGATGGTGACATCCTGTTGTCCAACATCAGTGTGATGTCATGCCGGACAGGTTTGCGTGAGTATCCGTTGCCCCATGTCTGGCTTATTGGTGTGCAGACTGGTGGTTCCTCGCTGTGCAGGCAGATATTCTCCGACTTCGGAAAAATCAGCGATCCTACTACGTTAGCCAGGACCCCAAAGAGACCTGTTGCCCAGGACGCACGACTAGGACGTGTTAGTAGGTCTTGGCCAGTATACAACCTGGCCCTGGTGCCTTGGAAACACCTCTGCGTCCCCTTGAGTGCAGTGATGTCGGTTCTTAACTCAACTCAACTCAACCACCACGAAATGTTTGTATGTGCACACGAAACCTCCTGTTCACCCTTGTCCGAGAAGACGAGGTACCCGATCTCACCACACCATAGATGAGGTGGGCGCGTGGTGTCATTAGATGCCAGCAGTTCTTGGGGAAAATGGACAGTCCTATTCTGAGATTGAGCCAACGGCTCTTTCTGAGCCTGAGAAGGACACCTGCTTCAACCTTTCAGCCACGACTTCCTCCGCTTCAACTGATTAAGTGCTATGGGATGATTAATCGTCTTAAGTGACCTCCCGTGTCTGCCATGGGCTTATATAATCACCGAAATGTTGTCACTGCGTTATAATAGAACATGTCTGCTACCATACTAACAACTTTTTAAGTCATAACTGTGGCTCACACCTACTTCCCATTTTCCATCATTCATTTTTGTTTGATCCAACACGATTATAAAAGTACATACAATTCAGAGGTCTGGTTTCATGGCGGTTAGTGCACTTGCTTAACAACACTCTGGTTTGGAGGATTCATTTTCTAACAGGATGTGAAGATTTGGTGCAGTCTGTTTCTCTCAGAGTTTTTATTTACAGGTAAAAATTAAGGGTTAATTATTCTCATGGTTTACTGTGTTAATAAGTGGTAATATTGGGGATATTAAAAATGTATAACCAGGACAGCTAAACAAAAAGTTTAGCAAAAGCTATTCCACCAAATTAGTTACTTGTTTATCCTTTAAAGGACGTCGCATTCAACCTCAGCATTTTTTGCCTGTTTATGATCTCTTGGCAAGTTTACTGTTTATGTTCAGTAGTTTTTCGTTGCTTTCTGAACGACCGGCACCCATACCATTTTATTTTTAAAAGAAAAACAACCCAAGGCGGTCTTCTGCCATATCGCCCGCAGCTGTGTTTCGAACGCGGTATGCGAAATTACGAACTGCGTCCGTAACGCCTTCGCCACGTAACATTTGAAATACTAGCCCCAAATAAGGGTTTATCAGTCTTTTAATGTTACTACTGAAACCTGATTCATCAGTTTCTTTGTTCTAAAAACATTCATGGCAGGCTGATCAAAAGGAGAGTGACTGGCATGGAATATGATTGTTCATCTGCCCACAACAGTAAAATAAGTGGTTTTAAAGTGCAAAGAGGAAGTAATCTTAAAAGAGTTGATAACATCAGAGATGTTCTATAATAGCAAGAATCTCAACAGCCAGAGCAACACACTTGAACAAACAACCTTTATTTTCAAAGGGTTAAGAATTGGGCACGCAGACCCATCTAACATTCTGCCCTTCTATCACTCTCCTATATGACTTCATCCATATATCACTTATGAGGCTAACGGAGAACAACAACAATAATATGAAAATATGCATTATAACGGCATGGAAACTGTGCAAAAATCAATACTACATGATTGACTAATATTAATTATTGATGTGGCAATGTGACATACTCTACTACCAATAGGAGACTGACTGTTACATTAGAGTTTTATTATTATTATTAAGGGGGAAGGTATTCTGTACTGAGCTTGTGTTTGAACTGTTTGCGATTATATGTATAGGGATTGTTGGTGTCTTTGATTTCTGGCGGAAGATTGCTCCACAGCTGAGCTGCCGAGTACGCTAAGCTCGTTTTGTTCAAGTCTGTCTTGGGCTTCAGGGTGTGTAATATAATTTAGTCGTTTGCTATGCCTTGTATTATATTTAAACAACAGCCAAAGGTGATTTGGGCCATTTCGATGTAGGATTTTGTGAAATAGTTTGCCCTTGTTGAAAAAACAGTTGAAGCTTCCCACAACTCATTAACAGCAGAAAAAGAATCAGAGTACAACATAAGCAATTGTCTTTACTCTGCCAGTGAATAAATCAGGCAAGAAGATTATTGTGTTGATGTTGTTGATAAAAACTGGCACCTTGCCGTCTTGGCAGATGATAATTTGTTTCATTGTGCTTCAAACAAAAGCAGAATAATTACAACCCATGGCTGGGACCAGGGATTGAGTTATACCTCTCCGTAGCACAAAGCCTGGGCTGAATTGTAGAGACCATGTGTTGCCCATGCAGCATGGCCATTCTCTCGGCCTGCCTAGTTTATTCTAGAAGAAAGGTAACTCTAATACATCAGGAACAAGACAAGCTACAGAAGCTGCCGGATCACCAAAGCAATGCTCTAACTGTCCACCGATAAGCGTGGGCGGTCATATTTCGCCATTTTACACAATCATAGTCGTGGATCAGCCCCGTGTTCTTGTCTCGACCATGTCACATTGCCAAGTCATCCAGGTATTTACTTCTCTGCCTTTCCCTTGTTCTCTTCTCCTCGATCTTGCCAGTTGCCACCAAGTTCTCCCATTTATTTCTTCTCTTAAGGTGGCCAAAAATGTGCGACTGTCTATGTCTAATTGGATATTGTTGTGGCTCTAGATAGTGTTCCCCTAGCGTTTAAGAGTACATAATTGTTCCGTGGAGTACATAAGTATAAGGTGTCCTTGGCCTAATGGTTAAACCGCCTACCTCGCGCTCATTTCCGGGCTCCGTCATTTTGGTACACTAGCGCAGTTTTCTTGGAGACTCCTGGGGGTCTTTGCTGGAGCTACGGAGTTCGGGCTCTGTAAGACGCTTTCGACAGGCCGCCCTGTGGAAAGAGATCGAGCCGTTTGGGATAAAACCCGCTGCAGTGAAGTGGAGCCTCCCGCCTGTGAACTCTCTCGCCGCTCCACGGAGTACACATCTGGGAAGGGCCTTTACTATGACGCAGTTCAAGGAGAACCACATCACACTTGTCTTGCCAGGATTCACCCTTGACTTGGTGTAGATTGTATAGATTCAGTCTCATTGCTTTTTTTTAGACTCGTGAACGGGGAACCGCCGGGCATGCACACGTTGTCAAGAGCACAAAACATTTGAGTAACCAACACAGAACTGGTGCGATCAGTCCAGATACGCTGGCGGAGAAGTTAAGGAGGAGGACGGAGCACCTATGGGTCTGTCCGGAGTGCGATGTTGACGATCCTCACCAGTCACTGATACCTCTCAAATGTGTGTGTGTGTGTGTGTGTGTGTGTGTGTGTGTGTGTGTGTGTGTAGGAGATGGTTGTGTGTGTGGGAGGGGGTGGATTTGTGTGTGGGAGGGAGTGGCTGTGTGCGCGTGTGTAAGAATAGCATATTGGTTCCCTTTATACGTGAAACCGCAGTAGTAAAGTAGTTAGCCCGCTTGTCTGGTGATCAGGTGTTCGAATCCCCTTGAAGCGGATTGTTAAATTGATCTGGGCTCCCAAACTACAACTGACATCAGGACACGTCATAAGAAGTAAGGCGGTCTGCATGATTTGGACACCAACACCCAATGACGGCCAATTGGTCTACAGAAATATGAAGCTAGCACCATATACCCAACGTGCCTCACTGTGTGTAAAAGGGTCCTTTACTTTGCTACTTTAATGTTAGAAAAGTTGATGCTAGCAAATAATCACCAAACATGATATTCTAATATTCATTACAATAATGTGTCCTGCCTTTCTTGGCAAATGGGCTGTTCCATTTACTTAGTTACTGCGGAAATTCCTTTTCTCAGGTCCCGCCAAAAGTACCCTGAAAATGACAAATGTTCAAGTGGGTATTAGTACACCTGCTAGCAAAATGTCACATTTGTATTCACTACTGTCGCCGGTGTGTGTGGCCTAGAGGTAGTGGGTGGAGTTTCACAATCCCGGCATACCGGGGTCGAAGTCAAGCGTAGGCGATTTGGGAGCAGATAGGCAAGAGTTTATTTTCACAATGGTATGAGCTATGGCCGTTCAGAAAATAATGACAAACTGCTGACATCCAATGCTGGTAGGCTATTTATTTTGACGTCCTGTATAAACAAGACGTGCAACTAATATTATGCGGAAGTCAAACCCAACCAGGCTGTACTGGTTCAAAGGATAAATGTCTAAAACCGCACCACCCTTCGAGGAAAGGGTGAAACTATTGCTCTGCATGGTTTACCACAGTTGGTGCTTTACATTGAAAAGACTGCCCTTCGTGTAAATCATTGCAGAAGTCACTAACCAACTTCCCAGTCGTAGAAGTAAAGTGCTGAATTATAGCTGTTGTGTTGGCACTGCGCCGAGGGATTGAACCGCTCTTGAATCTATAGACTGCCTCCTTCTGACCTCTAAATTCGCAGCCAGTGGTCCTCGGTAGGCTCAGTCTACGGAGGAAAGGTTAAGCAACAATGTACTAGGCGTGAAAATTCCTTGGGTGAGCCCAGAAAAAGAACATCTGAGTAATTATGGAGACCTTAGACGGGATCCATCCATCCATCATGTGCCATGCCGGTAAGCGTGGGCGGTCATGTTCTGCCATCTCACTCGATCACCAGAGTCGTGGATCAGCTCCGTGTTTCTGTCTCGACCATGCCACAAGGCCAAGCCATCCAGGTACTTGCTTCTAGGTCTTCCCCTTGGTCTGTTTCCCTCGATCTTACCAGTTGTCACCAAATTCTCCAAGACGGCATAAAATGTCCATATCTTGCCCCTGATGTCCCTTGATGGCCGACCGACATGCATATGGTTGTTCCAGACGGATCTATGGAAAAGCATCGCCTGTAAATGGAATGGTGAAGATGTCACCACTCGGAGGCCAGTGAATATCCTACGAAACTACCGCACCAGCAAATATCCTGCGAAACAACCGAGCTAGCACATCCGGTCACTCCATGGCGCAAGCATAGAAACCAAGAAGACGTGCAAGGCCGGAACAGGAAGTTCACATCTGCGGAGAGGTATTGTGGGATGTAACCGGGTCACGATTCAGCAAAGCAGGCAGGCATATGAGGCCGACGTTGTATTACTATTGTTCCCTCAACAGGCTTTAGTTATTTCATTGTCGTCAGACTCCAACCTTTTGTCCAGGAGAAAGGGTAACAAATGCTGAAGTGTTAAGACTTCAGATGAACCAGGTCATGGCATAGGAGATAGGGTGACCAACTTCTTGCTTGTTGTTTCTTCTCAGAAACATTTCTCGCTCCACATTTGTAGAGGCTGTATCTAACACACATATGTTCTTATTCTTCCAAACATTCAATACTTTTCCCACTGGGGCATGAACTCCAGACCATCGTGATGGTAAGTCAGGATACTAATCACTATCACGGCACTGCAAGTCTTGATATCAGCATAGGCCATGTCAAAAGACGTGGAAGGTTATGGTTCAACATCTCGCACGATCACCAGAGTCTTGGGTTAGGTCTGTGTTCTTGTCCCGTATATGTCATGCGGCCACGCTATCCAGGCATGTATCTCTTTATATCGCCCTTGCTCTTTTCCCATGAAGATTCCCATTTTTCACTAAGTTTTAAAGTGTATTATTCCTCATCAACAGAGTGGGTAAAATACCAGTCATAGATTGAAGGAGTGTTTTGGTCATAACTGATCAATGTATGTTGAAATACAATGATTTTCTGGTACATCATTCATATGTTGATTTAAATATCGGTGCAGTATTATTCCTATACATTTGTTTGACTCAAGTGAGGGTAAAACAAGTCTGGCTAATTGTGTCCAAGGTATTACGTGAATAAGATATCAAATCATGCATAGCCCCGGGATGGTTAACCCGGTCAACAAATGCCCGCAGAAGTCGGATGTGTCGGCCTTACGGCGCAAGAACGCAGCTTTGTTGTAAACAGGCACAACGCAATCACATCCGGAAAAAAAAAACTCTGGATGAACGCAGAAGAAGAGGAAGATCATGCATAGAAGACGAGTACCGAAGCAACACCTGGACCCATCAATATATAGATGGATCAGCCATAACCTCAACAGAAAATAGATGTCCAAGTTTTATATTTACCTATTATGTTGCATGAACTTTACAGAGGGTGAATACAAACATGGACAAAAATAAGACAGACAGTGGCAACTGGAAAGTTCTCAAGTAACTTCGGAGCAGAGACAGGGCCTTGAAAACTGCAGCAGAAATGTTGATGACAGAAGAAAATAAAATAAAGAGAAATAAATAGCTCTCTTTACATATACAAAGTCAGTTGTTTCAATCCCGAAAAGCAGACAAGGCGCAGAACTAGCAGACCTAGGGCAGAACTACGTGAACTATGTCAGAATTCAAAAAGGTTGTAATACATTGAATTCCTTCACATTGCAGCATACCTGGAAATGAAGAAACTGTCAGACTGGCCAAGGAAGGTGGAAGACTATCTATGCCTGATATAGAGATAATCTAAGATGAGGCCCAGAAATTTATTAAAATCACTTATAAAAGAAGGAAGTAGACATCAGAGCATCCAGGCCACCAGAAAGATTATGCATGTTACGAACTCAACCGAAAAGATCAAGTTATAATCTTCAGACTCCGAACTGGCTACAACAGGATGAAATACCAAATGTTTAATTAACTAAAGAAAGGAGATATTGATAAATATAACTGTAGAACTGGTAAAATGACAGCTAAACATGTGCGGTGTCAAACATATGCAAAACAGAGACACGTATTTTTGCGTACACCTGCTGAATTTGAGGACACACACTATGGATATATCAACAAACTTAACTGCTTCTTTCTTTGTATTAAATCATATTGACTTCTACAGGTGAACAAAGAAACAGTAGCAAAAGAAGGAGAAGGAGGAGGAGAACACCACGTGTTGTCTTGGACATGGTCCCTGTATGAGACAAACAACATAGAAGGCAATAATAGCGTAAGGACCTATAACTAATACTATGCAATAACGAAGGTTATAGCGGAGGACCTATATTCAAACTGCGACTCTATTATAAAGAAGGCAATCGCGTAAGGACATGCATCTACGATAAAGAAGCGAATATGACTGCTTCAAGAGCAGCTTCAGTGGCGTGGAGACAAAAGCCGACTCATTGTCGGTCATTTCTCACCTGTAAATTAGGCCAGCAATGGCGGCTCCAATAAACGGCCCTACCCAGTAGATCCAGTGGTAACTCCAGACTTCCGGCTTATCGACAACAACGGCTGGACCAAAACTTCTGGCAGGATTCATGGATGCTCCGCTAATTGCTGCCCTGTGATCAAATTTAAATCCAATAAATCAAATTACTGAAATGATAGTATTTGAGATCAAACCTGACTGGATGCTTATCGAGGACGTAGAAGAAGAGAAAATATTCACATTCTACAAAATATGAACACAGAAGAAAACTGACTGGGAAGCAGCATCATGTGTTGGACTCTGAAATCTTTGGCCATATTAAGCGTCACAGTAGCTTGGAAAAGGACACACGTCGTTCCTGGAAGAAAAGGAAAGGGTATAAAGAAGTATAAAGATGAAAACAAGACATGCAGATAACAAAAGCACAATGGTGCATGAGGCAGGAGAAATGGCAAAAGATCGGGAGACTTCGCGGTGGATAGTGATGAGCGCTATATGGTGTCAACGACGTGTTACATGATGATGATGACTAATTAAGATCAACATGGACTGAACACAAGATGGCCGTTAATCCAATGTTAAAGTTGCGGAATATTAAATTGGTATTCATCTCGTGTCAATAGTATTTTATAATACATAGGGTGTATTTTTAATAACTGCAGTGTTTGAAAATATTTCCGGTCCAAGTTTTGTATTTACCTATTATGTTGCATGAACTTTACAGAGGGTGAATACAAAACTTGGACCGGAAATATTTTCAAACACTGCACAGTCATTAAAGATGCATCCTATACTTACAGCTGGCTTTTGAATGATGGCTTGGTTGATTGAGAACAACATTCTATTGCATTTGAATACACATGATGCCACGCTTCCTGCGACTGGTGAAATTCTTGTTAAGGGAATGGCCATTTGACATTCCTCATCAAAACATTCAACACATAAGTTTACCGACCTAGACCTAATCGCAGCCATTCAGCGCGTGCTATGTTGAATCCTGATCTGGTAACATCCTAAAATGCCTCCTGGCAAATGTATTAGCACCCGTCTTGCACACCCCGCTGGCTGGTGAGCTTGGAGAGTGGAGAGGAGAACACTGAACACAGTCTCCGTGGAGATATGACTTCAGCACCGGGTAGGGAGAAAAGTCTCTACCCCAACCTCACTCCCATAGATGCAAGCCCTTGTCAGGGTTGAGATACGACCTGAAGGACAATGTATCGGATTTCAGAGTTAAAACTCACAATATTTTACAGCATTCAGCAACTAACCTACCATCTCCCTCATACATTATGAGTCATTAAGAGCACATTTTCAAAGACACCATTCTGATTCTATTAGAGTACCATCGACTGCGTTCTTGCTGTTTATACTGCAGTAGTTTTGTTTTAAATCTAACTTTATCACTTCTGTAGATCTTAGATCTATCATCTTCGTTCCGGGATATGCACGAGTTGAGGGTAACGAACGAGCTGATAAACTTACAGGCTCTGCATCCTGGCACATGGCCAGCCCACGGATTGTGCCAATGTTATTAACGCCCTTAGAGAGATGTTGAGAGTGGAGGACTTTGACTACAGTGAATCCACTTCGTTTCGCAGAATGAGATACTTGAAAGTTAAAATTTTCATGGCCAGACACGAGAAGTACATAGGGAGAATGACTGGTCTTGTCAACCAACACAAAAGTGGCACTGTTAGCCGCCGGACGCTGATGACTATGTTCCGGGAGGGTCTGAGTATCTATGGACTTGTCCGGAGTGCAAGGATGATACCCCAACAGACAACTAACGGTACATCTTAGGAGAAAACATTTGAAAAGAAAAAGCAATGAATAAACGAGCAGGCAATAACTTTAAAGCTTGGTTTAACTGGAGGGAGTACATGAGAAAACAGTAAGACACATAAAACCACATGTCCTCTAAGATATTTATTTATTTGTTATCTTCAATATTCTATTCAACGATCCGGGATATAGTTGTCGTACCTACAGGGTTGTCCATGGGACATAATTTACATTGCTTGGCAGGCTTGTCCATGGGACATGTTTTTCTGTACCTCCTAATGGTAATTTATGCCTGTCACATCCCATCCCATTCAGAAAATCCCCCTTTTTTCCCATGGGATTCCCATGGCCAAGCCTGGGTGTCTATTTAACGCTATACATAGTTTGAGCACTCAATTTGTATACAATTTTCTATAGATATCATTTTTCAACATGTTTTATCTTATATATAAATTAGGATGTGGATATGTATGTCTGTATGTCTGTATGTCCTTTATACGTTCGCGAACGGCCCATCCGATTGAGATGAAATTTTCTACACGCCTTCCTTTTATTCCAGCGCTGCCAACTGTCGTCCTCCCATTCCCAAAATACGTACGTAAATATATGATGATGATGATGAAAGAATCCCCGAACCAAAACGTTAGGGAAAGGGAAGAAAATGACGTGACTACACAGAATCAGACAGACAGACAGACAGACAGACAGACAGACAGACAGACAGACAGACAGACAGATAGATAGACAGACAGACAGACAGATTGTCGGTAACGGGAACGGGAACTTATATGACTACTTATATGAATTAAATGAAATGCTCCCCATCAGGGTCTGGGCGAAGCCGGGCCGGGTCAGACAGACAGACAGACAGACAGATAGACAGACAGACAGACAGATTGTCGGTAACGGGAACGAGAACTTATATGACTACTTATATGAATTAAATGAGATGCTCCGCACCAGGGTCTGGGCGAAGCCGGGCCGGGTCAGCTAGTTAATTTATAAAGTATGTATTTTGAGTTCTGTCTGTCATATAGTTGTGAATATCTATACCGCTAAACTAGCTAGTTTTCCTTATATTGTCATTGATGTGCAACTGCTGGTTTTTCTAGTGACTGCGCTTTCATCGAAGTTGAACTGCAATTCTAGTGGTGGGTTGTCGTGTTGGCATTCTGGCAGCGGCCTTATATATGCAATACGTGTGTACTTGCAGTTGGTTTGCCGAGACTGTTGTCTATTCCACTTTTCACATGGGACAATGAGGAGCTTTTTGTGTAATATTCACTGGCACATGAACGGAGCATTATGGGGTTACCTGCCGTAGTGAAGTTGGAAACGCGACTAACGACTAAGGTTAATGTATGCTGTATTATGTACATAGAAAGTCCTAGCCATTATTATTGTAACCACAGTGCCGTGACAACTGGGCTGTTCAGTGATAGCACAGATGTGCTAAAACAACTGGTCTTTTCACTAACATCACTGACGTGCCACTTGTACTATATAAAACATTTAAATTAATTGTTTCATTCGCTGTTCTACCTGCATCAGTCTCATTTTGGTCTTTTATCCTGCGTGCAAACAAAAAAACTAACATGGCTGAGAACATGCATTTTTCCTGTAGCAACATATGTATGTGAGTCAGACACTACTTCGCAACCACTAAAGAAGAACATTGGGACTTTTGAAGTAAAATATTATAGAAACATTTTAGCAAGTAGTGTGGACCAAGAAGAAGATAAACATTGAATTTCTACAGGATCTTTTTGTTTTCGCTCGCTTTGAACTCAAGCGTAGTCAATGCACTTGCTACTGCTTCTAGTGCACTGGACTAATTTATGTATATGGATTAGCTTTTCCTATTACAAGTGTCCCCGCCATCAGGCGAACCCACTTCGACTTCAGAGGTACTTGTAATTTATATCTTTAAGTCAAGGACGAGAAGGCAACATTTTATTCCAGCTGACCAGTGTAGGGGTTGAACACCTCGGCATCAGCACACCGGATGTTTAAGAACGAGCTCTTTTAGCCACTCGGCCATGTTGACCACTTCTACAAGGTCTAGACATGGAAGAAGACAGGCTCGTATACACCCCGGGTCTGGGAGGTCAACATATAACACCTCTATGTCTGGGAGGTCAACATATAACACCTCTATGTCTGGGAGGTCAACATATAACACCTCTATGTCTGGGAGGTCAACATAGGTTGGCAATAATAAACGTCACAGTAACTTGGAGAGAACAACGATGGATGCCGTGGTCTCTAGGAGAAGATGGGGGGGGGGGGGGTCGACCAGCACGACGATGGACACGGGCACCTTGGGTGTGAATGAATGAATGAACATCTTTATTTTCAAATTGGCACTCAGGCCCGTCTGACATTCTGCCCTTCTTCACAATTTCCTCTCATACACTCTTTCATTCAACATCACTTATGAAGCACATTTTTGACAACAAAAGAACAATAGCATTATAACGCATGAAAAATAATCAATAACAAATGACTCACTGAGGCAATGTTTAACATGGGCATTATAAATACCTAAGGAAGGTGTAACGTGCCATACATATGGGAATGTTTTTTGGCTAGTTGTCGTTTGAGATAATTTACCATTATTGTTGTATTTTTTATTTTTTATTTGTGTGTGTTTTTGTTTATGGGGGAAAGTAATCAGTACTGAGGTAGTGTTCAAACAGATTGCGAATGTATGTATAATGATATGTGGTGTCTTTGATTTCTTGTGGAAGATTGTTCCACAAGTGAGCGGCAGAGTATGCTAAGCTTGTTTTATATAAGTCTGTCCTAGGTTTAGGGACATGAAGTATATTTAGTCGCTCGCTATGTCTTCCGTTATACTTGTGCGGGTGGGTGAGGCGGGAGATGCTCATATGGTACTCAGGTCAATTTTGCTCTTTTGGTTCTAGGACTTACATTGTTAATGTGCTAATTCACTCAAAAACATCGGGAGAGAAAATGGATACATCATAATGCCATGTGAGTTGTCAGACTTGTGCAGGCTCATAATCACGGGAGTGTAGGAATTGGCCCAGAAGTTCTCCAAGGACAAGCCAGACGGAAACATAATCAGATTGCACTTGATACTATTAGCATTGAGACTCTTCGCGTGTTGTTGAAGATGAGGATGGAGCACGTATGGGAAAGCTCCGAATGTTGTATTGTCGGTTCTTGACTCAGCTCGACTATTGGTAATTGACTTAGTTTAGTTAGTTTAGTTTAGATTAGTTTAGTTTAGTTTAGTTTGGTTTAGTCGACGGATCAACATCACTGCACACGGGTGTAACCCATAAGTGCTCCGTTATACTCCTAACTCAAGCCTGAGTCCGGAGAATCCCAGCTCAGTGTACGAACTCCGTAGCCCGGCGAGGATCCTGAAATACTTTGAGTATATTTTTAACTCGAAATTTTGCCCGGGCGATGCCGTTAGGCTACTCTTTTTCGATTTGCAACTGCCAAGGTATATTTTTACGTGCGCAACAATACTCACGAGCGTCCGATCTCACTATTTAGAGACCGGGGGGAATTTTTTTTACTAGAAGCCCACATTAAAACATCCCTGCCCTCACCAGGGCTTAAACTCCGGACCCCCAGCACTTGAGACGGACACCATACCTCGAAACCACTTCAGCTCCCGTCTGACTTAGTAATTGACTTACCCCGCCAAAATATCCACGGTGACAGTGAATCCAATTGCCAGAGGGGCCAGGATGTTTTTACTGCTGGAATCAACAGCTGCTGCCAGCACTGTCGTGACCAGGAGAGCGGTCAGCAAGATTTCACAAAGGACAGCCTGTCCTGCAGTTCTGTCTTGGGGCAGAACATGTCCACCACCATTACATTTACCGTAGGCATCGAGACCAATAACACCCTGAATAAAATATAAAGTATCGTTAGCATTCTTCTATGAATTTAATCATTATTATCATCATTATCATCTTCATCATTATTATCATCATCAAGTTAGCCGGTCTGAAGAATTGTGTTAGAGTCGCCTGATATGTTTTCCCCTGTTCCCTATTCTCGGCATTTCTTTTCAAATCCGCATAAGTTTGAATTCCAATGTTCTTTCATTCCTGTCTGATTGTGTTGTTTCTTGCTTGAATGTGTGATGTAGTCATTTCTTACATGTCTGTGTGATGTAGCTATTTATTGCAATTACAGTGTGATGTATTGTTTCTTACATGTGTGTGTGATAGCGTACGGAAGAAGAAGAAATGTCTGTGTGATGTAGCTATTTCTTGCATGCCAGTGTGATGTATTGTTTCTTACACGTCTGTATGAGGTAGCTATTTCTTGCATGCCAGTGTAATGTATAGCTTCTTACTTGTCTGCGTGATTTAGCTATTCCTTGCATGACAGTGTGATGTCGGTGATTCTTGCATGTCTGTGTGATGTAGGTGATTCTTGCATGACAGTGTGATGTAGATATTTCTTGTATGACAGTGTGATGTAGCTATTTCTTGTATGACAGTGTGATGTAGGTGATTCTTGCATGTCTGCATGTGCGTGCCGTATGTTGCTGCTGTCTGTCTGTGATGTAGTAGTGTGATTATTTCTCTTCCTCGCCGCTTTTCCTTCCCAGACAATCCCCATAACATATTGCAGATCATCCGGTACTAGTTATATGAAGCTGTGTCAGCCCCGCGTACCAGAGCTGTACTTCTTCTGCTGCTGCCTTTCATCTCTCAATGCACCATGGGCAGACAACCTACACATATCCCGCCTTTTGTAGTCTTGTTCATGATTGGTTGGATTTTCCAGCTTAGTTTTCTACACGATAAAGTAGCCAGTCTCAGGCCAACTTTCCTTGGTCGCCTCTTACGGCTTGAATGATAGGTTACAATGATACTATTCTGTTTTCCATATAGGTCCCTGTAACACGCCGGTGAGAACCATACTGGTCGGGGGGAAATCCTTCCACTCTAGGGATTAAACCTGGACCACTGTCTTGATAATCCAAAGAGCTAACCACAATGCCACCCGGGCTCCTACATACACTACACTGTGGCTTTATGACTTTGGGTAACCAGCTAACTTTTGTGTTGACTTTGTATTCCCTTACTGAGACAAACGCTGGGTGTATTTACGCGCGTAAGTCAATAATATTCTGACCCATTCATTTCTAAGCTGCTATCAATTTCACAAGGCTGTAAAAGCACGAGAAGTAAATGGAATGATAGGCACTCATTAAAGTAGAGTAAAGAAACGGAGAAAAGAGGGTACATTAACCAATCCTGAAATTGAAATGTACAGTGTGGTCCTCCAAATAACTACAGCGTCATGATGAAGGAACAAGCGTTTTTCGATGCACTTTAAACTCATCATCATCATGTGCGGAACGGTAAGCGTGGGCGGTCATGTTTCGACATCTCACACGATCACAAAAGTCGTGGATCAGTTCTGTGTTTTGTCTCAATTATACCATGTGGCCAAACTACCTAGAAATTTACTTCCATGCCTTCCCCTTGTTCTTTTCCCCTCAATCTTGCCAGTCGTCACCACGTTCTCTAATATAATTTTTCTTATAACGTGCCCAAAAAAGTTTACTGTCTACGTTTAATTTTTTTAATCAGTTTACGGTTTGCATTTTTTTTTTTTTTTTGGTTGGTAGAACTTGCTCGTTGATTTTACTGTCTTTTCTTGCTATCCTTTGCATTTTTCTCAGAAACCACATTTCCACTGCCATTAGATGTCTTTCAGCTTGTCTGCTCTTTGTCCAGGTTTCGCATCCATACAAAAGTATCGGTTTTATTTAGGACATCAACACTCTTTTCCTCGTTGCAGCTGACATGATTGTTATTGGCCAATATGTTTTCCATCTTGCAAAAGGCTACCTTTATCATAGCGATTCTTGTTCTAATCTCTTCAAGGCACCTCCCATCAGATGTTATGACTGTTACGCGATAGTTGTACCGATTCACATGTTTAAGAATGTGTCTTTGTTAGCATTAACCCATCACTGAGGAATACGGACATCAGCCGTACCAACCCATATAGCACCATAGCTGCACACGGCAAACCGGTTGTAGCTGGACTATCAAATCAAGATTTCCATGCATATATAAGTATGCACTTTTTGAGATAATTTTTATAATGTTTCGATAAACAGAATAACAATGTCATCTTACTAACGAAAATGCAGCGCCAATGATTGCTCCAATGAACTGAGATACCACATAAAGTAATGCCTCAATTGGTGCGATTGCACCCCCAATCCAAACTCCCAGAGTTACTGCAGGATTTAGATGGGCACCACTGGTGAGCAAACAAAAAATATGTTTATTCATTTAATGTTTTTTGTTTGTTTGTTGTTGCATTAAAGGTGATAATGCATTGCGTATTTCTAAAGAAAAGTAAGATAATTATGGATAACAGAACTACATTTTCCGGAAAATACAATTACAACTTCATTTGGGTTAAAGGAACGTTTCAGATGAAATGGTGAACCATGACTACCCACGCTTCTCAACATGACACATGATAATAATGCTGAGACTGGCATACTACCATATACACCCCATTCAAACATTTGTGTTAGATATAACTTATCATTATCATGTGACATATTCTTTTGATAACATTGTCCCCATAATACACCAAATGGGTTTCACCGACTCGGGAATCTGTAGCTGTGCGGCACCACAGGAAACACCAGAGTTTGTCCTACAAGACAGCATTGACTTCGTCAGGCAGAGCCAGGAAATCTGGCCCTAGCATTGACCCTTCAAGACAAACTCTGGGGGACTGGTAAAGACCTCAAGCGAACCGTCCTTCTTTAACGCATGCTGGGATAAGCGCACAGGAAACGTTCATCTCTAAAAAGAAATCCCCATAATGACTACACTGAAAACGTCACAATCTTGAACAAGTCGTCCTTTGCCCACCATTGATAGTTCATCTCATAGAAATAGAATAAAGAAGTAAAAACTAGATGACTCAGTAGACAACATAAAAATTGAAAGCTGTAGTTGCCGACCGGGATCCAAATCTGTCACTTCCAAATGACGACAGCGTCTTGCTGCAGGAACAAGAGTACTTCAACGCATGACCAACCTTTACTTACCAACGACACACTCAGGATCTCTACGGTTTAGCGAATTCAGCATAATCTAGACCATCTTTTTTCCCATTTTCAAGAGATCTATCCTTCTATTTTCAGTTTTCTCCGACAACTGTCTTTTAATAAGTAACTAGGAGGTCAGCATAGCCGAATGGATAATAAATTTTTAGTGGCGAACTGTTGCATTGGCATTCTGACAGCGGGCTTGTGCATGTATGCCTGTGGTGTTGGTTTGTCGGGATTGCTGTCTGTTCCACTGTTCACATGGGACAGTGGGGAATATTTTTTGTGATATTCACTGGCACAGGAACGGAGCAGTATAAGGTGACCCCCTTGGCGTGAAGTTGGAACCGCGACTAATGACTAATTCCATTACGTTTGAAGCCTTACATCTGATTTCGTTTACGACTCAAGAGGGCAATGTCATCAGCGAAGTCAAGGTCATTGAGCTGCTCTGTCAGAAGCGTGCATTGTATTCTATTTCTGGCAGTGCTTGTTGTTGTCTTTATAATCCAGCCTATAGTCGCTCAGAATATAAGAGGTGACAAAAGACATCCCTGTGTTAGATCGATTCTTACTTCGGATGCATCTGTAAGTTTTCGCTTATGGAAGATTCTCCCCCCTCTCATGTATCTATATTATTTTCTGAAGGACCTTATAATGCTTGATCAATTTCCAAAGAGATACCCTTTCAATGCTATCAAGGGTGTTTTCATAGGCCAGAAAATCCATTATACAATGGTGTATTCAGATCGATGCGTTGCTCTATTTAATTCGCAGTGTGGTGCCGGATCTATCTGGTCAGTGTAGGGTCTATCTGGTCAGTGTAGGGTCTATTTGGTCAGTGTAGGGTCTATCTGGTCAGTGTAGGGTCTATCTGGTCAGTGTAGGATCTATCTGGTCAGTGTAGGGTCTATTTGGTCAGTGTAGGGTCTATCTGGTCAGTGTAGGGTCTATCTGGTCAGTGTAGGGTCTATCTGGTCAGTGTAGGGTCTATCTGGTCAGTGTAGGATCTATCTGGTCAGTGTAGGGTCTATCTGGTCAGTGTAGGGTCTATTTGGTCAGTGTAGGATCTATCTGGTCAGTGTAGGATCTATCTGGTCAGTGTAGGATCTATCTGGTCAGTGTAGGGTCTGTCTGGTCAGTGCAGGATCTATCTGGTCAGTGTAGGGTCTATCTGGTCAGTGTATGGTCTATCTGGTCAGTGTATGGTCTATCTGGTCAGTGTAGGGTCTATCTGGTCAGTGTAGGGTCTATCTAGTCAAGAACCTGCCTATTTATCCTCACTTGCTTGCTAATGGCGTCTCTCAGTCTCTCCAGAATGACCCTGCTTATTATTTGTGTCCAGGAGCTAACATACTCTGGCCATATTAAACATCATCTTGGTTTGGAAAGGACAGTGATGGTTCCTGGAAGAAGAGGAAGTATCAACCTGGACGACGATGGGCGCAAAACATTGAAGACATCTTGGGCATGAAAATGCATAAGGCAGGGGAACCGACAAAAGATCGAGCATCTTTGCGATGAGCCGCGGTGAGAGTGAAGTTCTGCAGAAGACCTGCTACATTAATATGAATATACTGATTATTTATGATTCGCTTCCAATCGTCAGGCTTAATTATATATAACATTTAAGAACACAGTTATTAACTCTAGCACTTACCTTATTGAACCTGTTCCTATTACCAGCAAAGCAATAGTGAAACCGTGTGCTAAAGCAACGCCTTCAACTGAAACAGGGGAACAAGCTGAAGTTGTCCCGATAAACACAAATATAACAACACCGAGGAACTCTGTCAGACAGGGACGAATTTGTTGCTCGAAAATATCGGCAAATTGACGCCGTGATCCTGCTCCACCATTGTTGATTAGAGCTGTCTGTTCAGACGTCATGCTGTTATCACTTCTCATTGTATTGTCCGTAGATGCTTCAGGATCCTTGATTATCATTTCGCCCTGTGGAAGATGGAATATGTTAACACATTAAAAATGATTATTGAAATGGTTAAAGGCAAGCGAGCAAGAGGTAGACAATGATACAAGTGGGAGGATAACATCAAGAGATGTACGAACAGCAGTCTGACAGAATGTGTTTATACAATCAAGGCAAGGGATAGGCGTGTTGGAGATCCATTGCAGCCAACCTTCATTGTGGAGACGGCACCTGATTGATTGACAGAAATGGTATATCGAACTTGTTCTACTGTGATCATCATCACGTTCTTTGCCTACCTATGTGGGTGATCATGCTTCTCCACATCTGGCGATATCCAGCAGTGTGTTGTATCAATTCGTGTCCTGATTCCTTCCGTGCCATGACGGAAATTAGCAATAGAATTGACCCAGAGCATCGAGGACAGAGATATGTGGAGAGACATTGTCGCCTATGTCATTTGGCAGGGCAAATGATAATGATGTAATATGTCTTATTCTCTTCTTTGTCTTTTATTACACAAAAGTGGTAGATGGCTGCAATGATTTCATGGAAACCCCTCTATCACGTGCTTTATCATTTGTTGTCTAAATCCAATATACCGAGGAAAGCAACGTAAGTTTTACGAATATTCTTTTACAATAGTGCGAACCAGAATGTTATGAGAAGAAATGGGTTGGAGTACTTAGTGACAACTGGCAAGATCGAAGGGAACAGACCAAGAGGAAGACCGAGAGGAAAATACCTGGATGGCTTGGCCACATGGCATGGACGAGACAGGAACACTGAGATGATCCACGACGCTGGTGATCGAGTGAAATGGTGAGTCATGACCACCCACGCTTTCCGGCATGGCACATGATTGATTGATTGATTGAACCAGAAATTGTGTGTGTGTGTGTGTGTGTGTGTGTGTGTGTGTGTGTGTGTGTGTGTGTGTATGTGAGTGTGTGTTACGAAACACCAAAGAGAATACCAGAAGACAAAAGACTGGTCAAGAGAAGCAGAGGCAAACAAATATAAATGAAACAGAGATGAGCAGACGTCTTCATGACCCAGCGCATGGACTTAATTACTTGGAAATACACAATGAGCTATCCCTGCTCTCTCCCTCTCCCTCTCTCTCTCCCTCTCCCTCTCTCTCTCTCTCTCTCTCTCTCTCTCTCTCTCTCTCTCTCTCTCTCTCTCTCTCTCTCTCTCTCTCTCTCTCTGGTACAATTAAAACACAAAACAACAAGAAGCAAGCAGAGAAGCACTGCTAGCTATCATACAGAAAACACACAGCTCAACAAATGAAACCCAAGATCGCACAATTAATCAAGGAAATGCCTTGCTTACAGGGGAAAAGGCTGCAAATGCACTAATGGAACACTATGCCAGTGCAAACCACATTGATATTATAATCGAACAGAAGAAAGCATTCAAAGATAAACAGATACATCATAGTAATACTGAGACATCAGCAGAATATATGATGGCAAATCTAACAATGGAAGAAATGGAACAGGCTATGAATACCCTAAAAAATAAGAAATCACCAGGAAAGGATGGAATCACAAATGAAATGCTAATAGGACTAGGCACTAAGGCAAAAAAGAAACTACTAGCAGTCCTAAATTACAGCTGGAAGAGAGGAATAGTCCCACAGGCATGGAAGGAAGCTATACTAATACTAGTCCCAAAGAAAGGAAAAGACCTGGAAGAACCAAATGGCTATCGACCTATCAGTCTACTTAGCTGTATAGGAAAATTAATGAAACGCATTATCAATGGCAGGCTAACATGGCATCTGGAAGAAAACCAACTCTTAACACCACACTAAGCAGGATTCAGAAAGTACAGATCCACTGAAGATCAAATAACCTATACAGCTCAGGAAATAGAGGATGCCTTCCAAGAGAAAAAGCACACACTAGCTGTCTGGATAGATTTAGAAAAAGCATTTGATAAAGTATGAAAGGAAGGAGTAAAAGTAAAACTGCAAAAGAATGCACTTTTGTGGGAAAATGTACAAATGGATCAGCCACTACCTTGAGAACAGAACTGCCAGGACAAAAGTGCAAGGACAAACCAGCAAAATGATGCTCTTGGAGCAAGGTGTCCCTCAAGGATGAGTTCTTTCACCAACATTATTCCTAGCATATATAAATGACATCACAGACAATTTTCCAGCCAGAGTACACACATCCTCTTTTGCAGATGACTTAGCCATATGGACATCTGACGAATATATTAGTACAGCTAACAGCAGAATATAGCAAGCCTTATTAGCGCTAGAGGACTGGTCATAAGCATGGCTAGTGAAGATAAGTGAGGAGAAAACAACATGCACAGTGTTCTCCCTCTCAAATAAAACTCAGTAACCTAAGCTGGTATTAAATGGAAAAATATTGCGCCATGAAGAAAATCCAAACTATCTAGGAGTTAATTTTGATCGTCGCCTGACATGGAAGACGCAGGTTGAGAAAAATCGAACAAGAGCAAGACAATAAATGGCAATCATGAAAAAGCTCGCTGGTACAACGTGGGGAGCAGATGAGAAAGTTCTCAAGAAGTTATATGCTGGACGGTTGAGGTCAGTACTGGAATATGGTATTGCAGCTTGGGCAACAGCAGCTAAGTCAAACTTTAACAAAATAAATAGAGTCCAAAATCAAGGAATGCGAATCATAACTGGAAGCCTGAAGACAACGCCTATTAATGAACTAGAAAAAATCACTTGTTTACAACCAATGCAGGATAGAAGAGATAGCAGATCCCAGCAACAAGCAGAAAAATTTAGAAGATTTACAGATCACCCTATGTGGTTTGGAAAGGGAAGACAAAAGTTTAGGGCAGATCCTATACTTAACATATCAACAGTCAACCCCATTTACAATGCACACAAGTTCCCAGCTTGGAGACAGCAGCAAGTGCCTAAGATGATAGAAAACATTCCTGGTATTGAGAAAAAGAACACTCAGAATGAAACCAAAAGAAGAAAAATAACCCTAAACTACATAAAAGAGGGCGGACGACTACCACAGCCTGACATAGACATAACCTATAATGAAGCAAAGAGGTTTATGAAAAGCACTTATAGAACCAAATGGGAATCAGAGCATCCAGGCCACCAGAAGGATGGTGCATATTACAAACTCGACCGAATTGATTGATTGATTGATTGATTGATATAGGAACCGACATCACAGCATTCGGGGCATTCCCATAAGCGCTCCGTCCCCATCCTCAGCAGCCAGCGAAGAGTTCCAACACTATAGTACCAGTAGCAATCTGATTATATGTCTGTCTCGCCTTTCCTCTGAGCGTTGAGCGTCGGCCAGATCCCCTCGTCACTCCTCGCTGTCTCATTCTTACCAGACCATGGTAATCCATTTGCTCCTCCGAGGTGTGCACGTGCTCCCACAAGGCCGCAACCACGTCTGCCTTGTCATGTATCAATACTCCACCAAGTTCTGCAGCGCCAGCCAATCTGTCCGTCTGTTCATTCCCCAGCACACCAGCATGCCCCGGAGAAAAGATCCAGACGATGCTTGTCACCTGTGACTTCCGAAGCGAAGCAAGCCACTCTGCACGAAAGCTTGCCTGTCCTCACCCTACTCAGCATGCTTTCTGAGTCAATTACAATCACGATGTGTGTGTGTATCGTATTCTCCATCCAGCGGAAAGCTGCACTGACCGCCTCCACCTCCATTCTTAAGCTAGATGTTGTGGTATCATATGCCAGGCTCTCCTGCACCAAATGTCGACCATTATCCTTTGTTAAAAACCCCCAGGCACTTCTCCTGCCTCTCAACACCGAACCATCCGTGTATATAATCACATCACCCGGGCGAGCATTATCCTGAATTAGTTGATGGATTTCCACTTCCGTGGCTCTGCTGGCCACTCCCTGCATTCCCGGCTCAATGACCGAAGAGAACAAGTAGCAATCTTCAGACTCAAAAAAGGGCATAACAGGTTGAAATACCACTTGTTCAATAAACTAAAGATAGGAGATGCCGATGAATGTAATTGTGGAACTCGTAAAATGACAGCTAAACATTTGCTGCAGGAGTGCCCAATATATGCAGAACAGAGAAAGATATGTTGGCCCACACCTGCTTCATTTGAGGACAAGCTCTATGGAGATATCAACAAGCTCAAGTTGACTGCAGCTTACTTTAACTACATTCAGGTTGACATTTAAAGGTGCATGAAGAAGTATTTAGACGGCCACACTGCATACCACAGGTATGTCGGTAACAAAGGCGACCCAGATGCATGAAATGGAATATTGCTTGGATAGCAAATCCATTGCGTGGAAAGTCCGAATCGAAAGCTCACTGTGGGCTTCATAAAAGGTGGAAAAAGTGTCCTTGTGGCATGAAATGGAATATTACTTGGATAGCAAATCCATTACGTGGAAATTCCTAATCGAAAGCTCACTGTGTGGATGTCATCTGCAGACTGCATTCTTCTGGTTTCCGGAAGAACAGCCTGTGGTGAACGGAAGGCCCAATATACGGAAGTGAGGCTAAACAGCCATGTGCAGGACGTGATGATTCCTTGGTTGAGCCCAGAACCAGAGCGCTGTGTGTCAGCTCTGCAAGTATGGAAGCCTCCTCGCTTGGCGGTGAATGCCCATGGTCTGCCCCTGCCTTCCATGAGGGCTGACCAGGATGTCTTTGGCTGTTCTATATGGGCCAGCTGGGATGGGGGATAACACCACAACAGTGAGAGTCAAACGTCCTAAGAAACCCCCGGGAAGGTTAACCCGGTCAACAAATGCCCGCAGAAGTCGGATGTGTCGGCCTAACGGCGCAAGAACGCAGCTCTGCTGTAAACAGGCACAACGCAATCACATCCGGAAAAAAAACAACTCTGGATGAACGCAGAAGAAGAAGAAGAAGTTCTAATCTCTTCAAGGCATCTCCCGTCAGATGTTATGACTGTTCGGAGATAATTGTTCCGATTCACTTGTTTAATAATATTCCCATTTACCTGTATATTACATTGTGGTATCTCCTTCTTCATAGTGACGACCATAATCTGTGTCTTCTTACAATTCAATTCTAACACTAGTTGTTCACTGTGTGCAACAATCGCATCTACTAATTGTTCCAGATCCTGCACATTGTCTCCAATCAATACAGTATCATCTGCATATCTAATATTATTGATGTTTCGTCCCCCAGTGATAATTTTTTTCATAGCTTCTATATTTCTGAAAATATTTTTACTGTAGAGGGAAAAATGATTTGGAGACATTACACATCCCTGTCTCACACCTCTCGTAATAGGCTGAAATTAGCCTACTTCATTATCAATTCTGATGGTAGCTTGTTGTTTCCAATATATGTTTTTTTTACAAGTCTAATGTATTTCCCAAGAATTTATAGATCTTCAAGCACCTCTATCATGTTCACATGTCTTACTCTATCGAAAGCCTTTGTGTAGCCAATAAAGCAAAGATGTAGATCTTTATTTACTTCTATAGAACGTTCAATTACTGTTCTCGGCATATACACAGCATTTACTGTACCCGTGCCTTCTACAAACCCACATTGTTCCTCTCCTATTTTATATTGTATTTTCTTCCTAACTCTTTGCATGATAATATCCTCAGTAGGGTAGAATAAAACCAACATACTAAAGAAGCGCCCTGGGGATTGTTCCAGAAACAAATCAGCAGATGCAGGGAGTGAGAAGCACCTAGATACAAATACACAAAAGTAATAGACAAACTCAATAATAAATTCACCAAAAACAAAACGTACTTTTTGACTGTACTGCCTTTATTATTCAATCAATCAATCAATCATGTGCCATGCCGGAAAGCGTGGGCGGTCATGACTCGCCATTTCACTTTATTATTACATGACAAGAAATATATTAACCACAGCAAAATTTGATTATTGACACACACAAAAGCATTACAATCATGGTAGGTTGAGTTTCTGTGTGGATACAACGATTACATAATGGAGGTCAATATGGCCGAATGGATAATTGTATTAGGTCTTAAAACTTCCGGTATGCCGATGCCGGGGTGGCTCCCTCAACCCCTACACCGGACAGTTGCACTAACTTGTTGACTTCTCGTCCTTGACTTGGAGACGTAAATTACAAGTACCTCTGAAGTCGAAGTGGGTTCGACGGATAGCGAGGGACGCTGGTAATAGGGAAAGCTAATCCACAGGCAAAGATCAATCCAACGTGCTAGAAGTAGTAGCAGGTGTATGGACTACGCGTGAGTTCAAAGCCAGAGAACGAAACACAAGAGATGATATAATAAATATAGTCAACCTCACCAATGACGTCTATAGCATGTGATAATGATATAATAAATATAGTCAACCTCACCAATGACGTCTATAGCATGTGATAATGATATCAATGACAGTCATGATTATTACGACAATGAATGAATCACCAAAAAAACGAAAAGTAGATTGTGAGCTTTACTAAAACACGATTACAAGATTACAAGAAACAATTTGGGCGTTGCGGCCAAAGCCTTCGTCAGCACAGAACAAACAAACACAAACCGACACAAAATCTATATGAAACACACAACATGACAATATTGAACTAATTAAAGGTACTGATCTGAATCTGTCTCCTTGCTCGGAGCGACTGACACACGTTAGACCTATGATTATTACGAGGGTGACGATGATAATGGTGATAACAGGAAGAAGAAATGGAAGAGACGACTTACGCAGAGAAAGGATACACCTACATATGACAGTTGCCTCCCAGGAATGCCGCTATCCACATGTAACGAACAACGCTGACTCAAACATATAATGTTAGTGCACCATATGTACTTGTGATGTTTAATTTGCAAGCCGTATCGCTAATCTAGCGATTATATGTTGCATGTATGTGCCTGTAGAATATACCCGTCTGTCATATTGAAAATATATTAATGAATAATGCGCATTAGGGTGTTAAACAGGGTTGTGTACTTTCCTCCGATCTGTTTAATTTGCACGGCGAAAACAGTGAGATCCGTACAAGACATGGCAGGAATGTCGGTTGGGGTGGGGTTGGGGGGGGGGGGGGCATAAAGTATACTTCTTCTTCTTCTGCGTTCATCCGGAGGTTGTTTTTTTCTCTCGGACGTGATTGCGTTGTGCCTGTTTACAGCAAAGCTGCGTTCTTGCGCCGTTAGGCCGACACATCCGACTTCTGCGGGCATTTGTTGACCGGGTTAACCTTCCCGGGGATAAAGTATACAACCTACGTTATGCTGATGACATTATTTTTGTCACTGAAAGAAATGGTAGACATAACTGCAGCTAAAGGTCAAACGAATGGACTTAGTCTGAATAACAGGTGGAAAATAGAAGTACATTGTATTGGTTATTATTTTTAAAATGTGTATATCAAAATGTAACATCAAAATGAATGCAACCAATCGGAAACAAGTCAGTATTAAAGTATCTGGGTACTTTAATAACAGCAGATGGCAAATGCATTATGGAAGTTAGATGTAGAACAGCCCAAGCTAAGGCAACATTTCACAAGATGAACAATGGAGACTTCAATTTATCTTTGTCAACTGAGATCAGGAAAACGGTTCTTAAGAGCTATATTGAACCAATCCTGGTATACGGAAGCGAGTCATAGACAATTATCAAACATGTGAGGTATTATGTGGAATCTGCGGAGAAGACGTTTTAGAGAAGAATGATGAAAATACCGTGGACGGATAGAAAGACCAATGAAGATATCTTGAAAGAAGTTGACTCACAAAGAAAACCGCCTACTCGCATCAGAAGAAGATGATAGTCAACATTCTGTGTGCATGTCATGAGAAGGGGAAAGCTGGAGTGTGTCGTCACAACGGGAAGGTTGGGAGGAAAGAGAGGCAAAGGGAGACCAAGAGCAAAAATGCTGGACAGTAGGACATCATGGCATGACGGAACGTCAGTATCAGAAATGAGTGGCGGGCCAAGAGACAGAATTCTGAGGACAGACGTGATCACCGACGCCACACGGCAGGGACTTTAAGAAGGTATGCACTACAGTCTTAAGGATAATTCTGCAAGTAGCATGTCGTCTACTGAGTTAGACTGGTTGTCAATTCTGCAAATGTACACAAGTCCAGATATGTTGCTTGTATTGAATTCCTTGGGATATAATTGATGTATATCCATAGGGGTTAGTGAAAGCAGTTTCACAATTCCCTGACATACCGGGTTGAGAGTTCGAAATCAGCAGAAAACGATTTGGAAGTAGATTTTCTTGTGATAGTTTCGTTGGTATGTTCAGAAAGAAGTGGTAAACTGCCTATAGTACCTTGCTGTGTTGGACAACAGGGTCTGAGTCCGCCTGGCTAGGTGCAGTCACCGCGAACTCTGCAGATTAGGGTTTATTTTTTTGCTTCCCACAGGAAAAAAAATTCATCACCTCCCGATTGAGAGCCCGACCTTCTAGCCACTCTGATGGTGGCAAACTACTGAACGTAAATTTACCTAGCAAATCATAAGCAGCCAATAAATGCTGTGGTTGAATGCAACGTCATGTAAAGGTCATGCAGATAACTTCTTTTTAATCCATACATGCTGGAAGTCGCGATGGCACAGAGACTTGCCTGTTCGTCTGTTGATTAAAGGTTCGAATTCCCATATATTTGTTTAACATTAACCTGGGCTGTCATGTCGATCCAAGACTAAACTAAACTGAGTATAAGAAATGGCTCTACCAAGTAAAGACGGCTTGAATAATATTGACCACGTCATACATCTAGTGACAATTGGTCTATAATACATAAATGACTAGCATCACATACTCAGTACTGACCACGGCGTGGAACCCTGTACTTATTTTACTGTTGTTTGTCCATCAAGAATGATGATGACCATTCATTTCATCCAGTGGGGTTGAAAGTATGGAGCCGTGAGTTCTAAGATGGCTGATGAAGGCCTATTTTGGCTCGAAATGTTCTTTGACAATGTGGGCAAAGAATGCTTGACGTTCCAGGAGGAGGATCTCCTGCAGTGGTTTTTCTGTCCAGCCTTTTCTTCACAGCTCTTGCAGTCCTGGCTGCTTCACAAGTGACTGCACCCTTATGTAATGATGCACGCCACGAATTACGGTCTTTAGCAGCATTCTCCAAAGTGTCAAGATGAATTCCAAAAGCTTTCAGTGAGATTTTCAGAGTGACTTTAAAGCGTTTCCTCTGGCCGCCTTGGCAGCGTTTACCACAACGCAGCTCGATTTTACTACTAAACGTCAAATCGGTGGGACAGAAGGAGTCAAACTAATAGTTGATTCATATCACCCTAATCATCTCTGTCGACAATTGACGGTAGTTGTAGATGCTGATCATTCTAGTAACACACTAGTTGTAGACACGGGTTCCTGCCCTCATACGTCACTTTGTGCTGGATTAGTTAATTGCATATCCTTTACAGGACGTCGCAGTCCAAGCCATGATTTTTTGATTGATTGTGATGTCTTGGCAAGTTTATGTTCTGTAGTTTGCCATTGCTTTCTGAACGACCAGCACCCATACCCTTGTATGACAATCAGCACAAGGCGATCTGCTTCCAAATCTTCCGCAGCTATGTTTTCAAGAAATGTATGGGGATTACGAACTGCGTCCGTAACCCCTTTTGCCACAGAGCTGGTACCTACTGGTACCCCTCTTACATCCAAATTCAATACCATACATAAAGAAAACATCACGACCTTTAAGAAGTATCACACACTATGGTCGTGCGCTCGTTTCTGAACCTCATCAGTCAGTTTATGACTACACTTGTCTCAGAGACCCCTGGGGGTCGTTGTTGGAGCTACGGATATCGTGCTCTATGTGAAACTTTCAGCAGAAATCTCTGTGGAACGAACGAACGAACGAACGAACGAACGAACGGCCTTTATTTTCAAAGGGTAACAAATTGGGCACGCAGGCCCGTCTTACATTCGGCCCTTCCAATCACTCATCTTTCGTTCATCAATAGTGCGTAATACATTCATATACGAAAAACCATTGTCAAATGAATGTTGTAAACATAAACAATGCATATTACCATGTTATGAGGCACATCTCCCACACACCCACACATCCCCCATCCACCCACACATCCCCCACCCAACCACACACACACCTAGGCACACATACATTCCCCCACCCATCCACCCATCCCCCACATCCGAGCATTTATTTTCTATTTGTGGTCTTCTAGGCAATTTTACTTTCAGTAGTTTGCCATTATTTTCTGGACAGCGGAGGCTCTTACTATTCTGCTTGCTTGCTTGCTTGTGTTCGTTGGCTTGAGCTCCAACGCGAAGTCCTGTATGTCGGATGAAGGCATCCTGTTGTGCAACATCAGTGTGATGTCACACAGGACCTGAGGTTTGCGTGAGTATCCGTTGTCCCATGTCTGGCTTATTGGTGTGCAGACTGGTGGTTCCTCGCCATACAGGCAGACACTCTCCGACTTCGGAGAAATCGGCGATCCTATTGACTTTAGCCAGGACCCCGAAGGGACCTGTTGCCCAGGACGCTCGACGAGGACGCGTCAATAGGTCTTGGCCAGTATATAACCCGGCCCTGGTGCCTTGGAAACACCTCTGCGTCCCTCTTACTATTCTGAAAATCAATGCAAACCGATATTCCTCTAAATTTCCTGCGACTGGCTTCAAACCAGTATGTCGGGATTGTTAAATTGCGTTCACTACACCTAAATCACTGGTTGATCCTCTGATATGCCTTAGTGGCTCTGCCAAGCAGTATATCCGATAGTAACGATGTCCTATATTGATGTGTGGTTGCGGTTTTGTTGGCTGTTGTATTGTAACTATTTTTGTAAACCTGTGCTAAAGTGGGCTTGTGTGCAAGATTCAGCCACCTTAAGCGATATGTTAACCCGTAGGTTTTAACTATAGTACAATTAGTACGGACATCATTTGAAGGTGAAATGTTTCGATTGCATATCAAGGTTCAAGCACTTATGGTTGATAAAGACGTAAAGAAAGCGCTAAACAATAACATCATCAATCAGTCATATATGTTTCTTGAGTTGATGCGACCTAAGAGAAGGACGCTATCGGTCGCACAGCATGGCGTTCCTTTCGGCGGGTTCTTCTCTTCTTCGCTTGTTGAAGTAGCTTCCTTTCACTGAGTTCAAACTGGTTTCTTGTAGTGCATGTTACGAGCAGAAACTGTTTCTCCGGTTGTCCAACTGTTTTCCAACAATTTCATGTCTTGTTTGCATTATCTTTGTTTTTTATTTATTTATTTATTTATTTATTTATTTATTTATTTTTGTGCTCGTTAATTTTGAACTCAAGCGTAGTCTATTACACTATTTCGAGTAGCACTGGGCTGAATTTTGCCTGTGGATTAGCTTTTCCTATTACCAGCCAATATCCCTTGCCATCAAGCGAACCCACTCCTAGTTCAGAGGTACTTGTAATTTACGTCCCCAAGTCAAGGACCAGAAGTCAACATTTTAGTCCAACTGTCCAGTCTAGGGGTTGAGCCCCTTGCTTGGGCATCAACATACCGGATGTTAAAAAACGCGCGTTCATATCCATTCTGCCATGCTGACCTCTATCATAGCTGTTGACGTCCCATTTTTTTGTCTCTTTGACCACCGGTTGCCAGCTGCCCAGAGAATATCCTCTGGAATATCCTCATCTGAAATGCGGTATGCAAGACCTAGACACCACATTTTGCGCTATAAAAGCAATATGTATATGGTCGTCTGACCATTTGTGAGAACACTTCATCAATTGTTGTGTTATCCTTCCAAAAGAATTCAAGGATAAAAACCAGATATCATAGGTTGAACGTGTGAGGTTTTTTCTCTTGTTGGCCATTATTGGTCAAAGTTTCACTGGGATACAAGAGTGAGCTGATGACACAGAGGGCGGGTGTGTGTACCATAGACTTAGTTTTAATTTTAAGTTTGGGAGATCTACACATACTTTCCGTGAGACTTGAGAAAATATCTGCAGCCTTGCCAGTGAGGCTATTGATATCTAACATCCGGGGTTAGACTGCCAGTGATATCAGAACCTAAGTACGTAAAGTCGTGTGACACTTTCACTTGTTAATTATTAACAGTTAATAACTGGTGTGTACTCATTGTCATTCACTCTTTTACCAACATATTTGTGGTATTATTTACTGTTTAAAGTGTTTTATGTCCGTTGCAGGATGTTGGATCAACTCCAGATTGGTTTTTAAGCCATTTTACGTTCAATAGTCTGCCATCACTTTCTGGACGATTAACCAACGTTTACATGCACCTGAAATTGTGTGGAATTAACCAATTTTCCCGCCGTCAGCGAACAAGTTAAAACTTGAGCGCGATAAGCCTCTCTGCCAAGCAGACCTCCGATTGCGTCTACTGTTGTTGCATATCCTTTACAGGACGTCGTGGTCAACACCAGTTTTTGTTTTGTTTTTCTTTTTTTTTTTGCTGTTGTGATCTCTTGGCAAGTTTACGTTCAGTAGTTTACCATTGCTTTATGAACGACCAGCGCCCATACCATTTCGTAAAAAAACAACGCACGGCGGTCTGCTTGCCAAATCGCCCACAGCTGTGTTTCGAACGCGGATATGCGGGATTACGAACTGTGCCCGTAACACCTTAGCCACGGAGCAGGGTATACCGTAAGGACATGAAATAAAGTGTTATTTACCTTACAAGCAGTGGTTTCATCGCCTTTACTGCACAGGACACACTGGTACCTCCTCAAGCAGTCGGTAGTTACATGAAGTATTGATACTGGTGTTGTGTGACTTAAGTCCTCAGACGATTTGGTTTTTGCAACACTTCTCTTGGTTATCATGTCCAATCAATAGATACAACATATTTTATAACCGTGTCAATGTGTTATCTATTTTGTGATAATAATTAGCAATGATTTGTGCAAAAACTCATGTGAGTTTATCAGACAGAAGTCACCAGTGTATTGGCCCGTTTCTTCCACATGCATGGGATCTTCAAATGAAACGTTTAACTTGACAATAGACATTGTTATGTGCTTTTGTTACGTTAGTGGACAGCATAATTACTAAGTTGAGTTGAGCTAAGAACTGACATGGCTGCACTCAGAACATTCCCACATGCGCGCTGTCTTCTCGTTCAACAGCCAGCGAAGAATCATACTGCTAATAGTTCCAATTGCTGTTTGATTGAAATTTCTCCTGGTCTTCCCTCTTAATTTTGAGATTCCTCCAGAGCCCCTCCTGATCCCAAGCCATATCATTCTCTTCACATACGGGTTCTCAGTCTGTTCCCCCGCTTTCTCCACCTAGTCTCACAGGCTTCTCCCGTGTCCACCTAGAGGTGCATTCCCTGCCAGCCTATCAGCCTGTTCATTCCCCCGCACTCCCACATAACCAGGGCAGAAAATCCATACAATTCTCGACGCTTAGAGGAAAGGTGAGACGCACATATAATCAGATTGCTACTGGTACTATTGGGGTTGGAACTCTTCGCTGGCTTCTGAGGATGGGGACGGAGCGCTTATGGGAATGCCCCGAATGCTGTGATATCGGTTCTTAAATCAATTAATTAATCAATCAATCAATCAATCCTTACAATTCTCACAATCTATGACTTCTGAAGCAAGGCAAGCCATTCTACACGAAACATTCCTTTCTCCGCCTTACTAAGCATTCTCTGTGAGTCCGTAATGAATGCAATGTGTTCGCAGCTGTCTCCTCAATCCATCGGAAGGCTGCTGGTAATGCTCCCACCTCAATTCTCATGCTGGAGGTTGTAGTCTCATATGCCAGACTCTCCTTTTTCAAGCATCGCCCTTCGCAATGAAACAACAGAAACTACATCTGTTTCACACCATTGACCCATCGGTGTAGATCACTATGTCACCTTGATGTATGTTGCTCTGGATCAGTTGTTGCATCTCAAACTCTGTACTCTGTGTGGCCTGTTGCCTATTCTCTGCACTCACGACCGCGTGTGACTGTTACCTTTTGCCAGTCCGACATGTCTCCCTGTAGTTTTACCCACTCTATTTCACGATTGACGTTCTCTATTTCACACACTTGGCTGATATACATTTCTGCCTGTGCCATCCAGGACCTGTCTCTTCTTAGTCTATGGCCCTTGACCATATCCATGGCTTCATGCAGGGGGTGATCCCTATCTGCAGGAACTCTCGGGTACCATTTGGCTTACCCAGTGCCTGTCCGCAATTTTTGGTAGTGCAAGGATGTGCTTCATGAATATAATTGGTGTGTCCTTTGTGCATTCCAGGATAGTCCGCATGGCCGCATTCCTTTCAAGCTGGCTCTTCGATACTGTCAGCATCCCCAAACCATACTCAATGACAGAAATTGTTAACTGCTGACAGAGCATTAAAGCATCCTCTCATCTACCATTGTTGCTGCCCTCAATGCATTAAGTCCTTTTTTCAGCTTTCACCACCAAAGCCTCCATATGATCCTTAAAAGACATGCATCTGTCAAAGATAACTCCCAAGTACTTCAGTGTACTCTCTCTCTCTCTCTCTCTCTCTCTCTCTCTCTCTCTCTCTCTCTCTCTCTCTCTCTCTCTCTGTCTTTCTCTCTGTCTGTCTGTCTGTCTCTCTTACTCTCTCTCTCTCTCTCTCTCTCTCTCTCTCTCTCTCTCTCTCTCTCTCTCTCTCTACTGAGAGGACGTCCATTCAATAGGATACATGAGACATCTGCCTTCACCATTCGGTTATCCAGGGAATATCACACAACCGACGCTTTGTCTGGATTTAATGCACAGCTACCCCAAAGCCACGCAAGGACCACTCAAAACTAAATGGATATATAATTAAAACCGTGTAAAATACTTTTAGCAAAGTACTCGAGAGGATAGTATCACACACGCTACAGTATCACTTGAAAAGATGTAAACTGCTCCCCAAAGGGCTGAAGAGTTATCGGCCTGGGAAGAACACCTGAGCCAATGCGGCAACATTTGCATTTTATGTCTATGAGGGCTTCCAGAATAAACAAGAGACGGTGGCGGTGGCACTTGACCTGGAAGAAAATTTATTTATGTTTTTGTCTGGATTAATTACGGCTCCTTGGTCCATGCACCTTCTCCCCCTCCCCCCATCCGTTTACTGTAAGTCTTCAGCCATTCTTCCCCTTTCTCTTTCCAGTCTGTACACCAGCACATCATCCGCGAGTGTCAAGATTCTACCAATTCCTGCTGCCTCAATTGCTGCGACTCTGCTGGTGTATGGCAGTTTCCTGTGTTTACCCAGGTGTAATAGTACAGGGGTCAGAAGTCCATGAACCCATGCATAGTGCAATTTAACGCTCATAAAGTACTGCCGCAATCCATTTGACAATCCAAGGGCAGACCTCCATGTACAAAAGAGTGTACACGAAACGATCATACTCGACCCTGTTGTAACGTAAGCTTCTTCCAATCCAGGTCAAGTGCCACTGCCACTGTCTCTTGTTTATTCTGGAAGCCCTCATAGACATAAAATGCAAATGTTGCCTGCATTGGCTCAGGCGTTCTTCCCAGGCCGATAACTCTCCAACCCTTTGGGGTGCAGTTTACATCTTTTCAAGTGGTACTGTAGCTTGTGTGATACTATCCTCTCAGAGTACTCTGCCAAAAGTGTTTTACAAGGTTTTAATTATATATATATATATATATGATTATATCCATTTAGTTTTGAGTGGTCCTTGCCTGGCTTTGGGGGAGCTGTGCAGCCAATACTGGGGTATTTCTGACATTTTCATGCTAAGTTTGAAACAAAACAAAACAAAACAACCACAAAAACCACAAAAAAAAATAAAAACCATCTCCTCCAAATCACCATCGTTCATGTTTTTCACATGGATGTAGCCTAACTCCACCCGGGTCCGGGACTGTATTTAGGTCTCTTCGGCAGACGTCTAGTAATGTCCTCTATCTGTATCAAGTACTCATAGTAAGCATCGGTGGTCTAGTGGTAGAATACTCGCCTGCCACGCGGGTGACCCGGGTTCGATTCCCGGTCGATGCAACTTTTTTTTGTTTTACCTCTGGATTCGGAGTGTGTTCGACTTATGGCGGGGGACACCGTTGTTAGGGAAAGCTAACCCACACGCAAAATTCAGTTCATCGTTGTTTTTATTTTATTTTTTTTGCATATCCCTTACATGACGTTGCAGTCGCCACCAGCATTTTTCATGGACTACGCTTGAGTTCAAAGCGAGCGTGCGCAAAAAACAAAATGTCTTCATGGTAGTCATTCCAAGTGGCCTGTGAGAAGGCCTCTCTCACCATATCCCTAACAGCCCTGTCCTGCTGATAGTCTGTTTTAGGAATCGTGCATGAAATGCCCCCCCCCCCCCCACCCCTTACTTTGTCCTTGTCAGCTGTCATGGGACGGTTGTTGTCATTGTATACTGTACCCTGTAACGGGCAGCCCTGTAGTAACGACACGCTCCAGCTGTTATAATTGCTATATACGTTATCAGTGTCTTGCTAGTGGTATCATGGTGTAGAAACACTACACGAAGTGTGGACGATAACAGTTAAGCAATTGCATATGAGCCGGTCTCTCTGGCTGTGGCGTTACAACACTTTCTCTCTGTAATCCCGTTTATCATGCAGTCTCCTAGCGGAGCGAGAGCTGAGGCGGTTCGACCCCCGCTCGTGACTTGCGGGATACTGAGCCGGCCGCTCAGAAAGCAATGGCAAACTACTGAGCGTAATCTTGCCAAGAGATCAACATACAGCTGAAAGATGCTGGTGTTGACAGCTAAGTCCTGTAAAGGATATGCTTAATAAAAAAAAAAAAAAAAAAAAATTGCATATGAACAACTGCTTCTTCTTGTTCTTATTCTTATACTACTACTACTACTACTACTACTACTACTACTACTACTACTACTACTACTACTACTACTACTACTACTACTACTACTACTACTACTACTACTACTACTACTACTACTACTACTACTACTACTACTATTACTACTACTACTTCTTCTTCTTCTTCTTCTCCGCCCATTACCACCCAGATGTACGTAGGAAAGGATCGATGGCGTTTTATGAAATCCTCTTAAGGGTCTGTGAAGTCACACAAATGTATGTGGGATTTTTCCCATGGGTAATGGGAGCGTTGGTGTAGCGGTTGTGACGTTACGTTTACAATGCTGTGGTTCGATGTCGGCTCTTGAAGATCGCAACGGGAAGGAAAGACTGACTAACCATCCCTCCGTGCAATAATGCCTACAAAATGTGGTGCTCCTAATACTTCAGATACCTACGTCGGTTTTAGGGCCAAAGGTTCCCCAGGGGCCAGAGTTGCCCCATGGGGTTCCACCTTCTTGTGTGTCATTCGGATGACCGCCTCTGCTAGTGGCCAAGTGCAGACGACTACACTTTGATCTTAACCAAGAGACCGAGAAGCGATACTTTGTGGATTATTCTCCCACATGGGTATATTTGTGGTTATTTTCATGTGCCCAAGTCTTTTAAGCACGATCATTCTATATTCAACCAAGCGGTTTAGGAATCAGCCTACCATTTTCCTTAATTTGTTGTCAACTTGCTTGGGGTCTGTGTTTTAGACGCCAATTTTGTGGCCATAAGAACTAAATTATATTGTAGGTCTTATAGGAGACATTAAATAAGTAGAATGTAGCACCCAGCTGACGAAATGCGTGTACTTAGATGCATAGTCAACTAGACACCGTTAAAAGGTATGGTCACTAGCCAAGCTTATCATCCACCTGAACCCACATTTATAAAATACGGGCGGAATGTTTACACAGTCATGTTTTATATCACCATGATTCTCAGAAATTGCTTTTTAACTATTCTGTGTGGACGGAAAGTTTCCCCTGAGGTAGATTGATAATGATAATTTTGTAGTTAATTATGAGACATACCCGCATCCGGCTAGTCGTTAATGCGAAATTAATTAGATTAACGCTAATCGAACAGGAGCAAGGCAAAATATGGCAATCATTAAAATAATCCTACTGGTACAACATTAAGAACAGATTAGAAAGGTTATATATTGGACGAGCGAGGCCAGTCGTGAATACGATATTGCAGTATAGTCAAAATCAAGGAATATTTATCATAACTAGAGGTATGAAAACAACGCCCATTAGCAATCTGGAAAGATAAAATATCTACAATCTATGCAAATCAGAAGAGACAGCAGAGCTCATCAATAAGCAGAAAAATTTAGAAGACTGACTGACCACTCCATATATCAAAGGATTCGTGGTCCATAAAGAGGTAGACTAAAGTGAAGCAGCTTTGTAGAATCTACAAAGAGAAAGATAGAATGTATGTTACTATCAGTTTATTAACAGTCAATCCATTAACAGTGGACACAAGCCTTGAGATCCTGAATGAGATGATAAAAAGCATTCTTGGTATCGAGAAAAAGAACACTCAAATTGAAACAGAAAAAAGAAAAACAGCCCTAAACTACGCAAAAGAAAATTATCCAAGTAGCACCTGGAACTATGTATAGTAAAATAAAGAGAAATAAAACTGTTTTTACTTTTTACAAATGTGAAATTTGTTGCTTCAATAATAAAGAGAAGAAATAGCGCAGAACAAACAACCGAAACACAGCACTCCAATAACAAAATCAGAAATCCGAAAAGGTTGCAGTACATTCGATCCTCTCACAGTACAACATACCTGGAAATAAAGAAGCAGACAGATTAGCAAAAGAAGGCAGAAGTCTAACTCAGCACGATATAGGCATGACCTATGATAAGGCCAAGAGGTTTATAGGAAGCAGTTATAGAACCAAGTGGAATCCTGACCACCCAGGCCAACATTCCAATTCCAATTTTCAAAAAACAATTTCTAAATTCGGTCTCGTCTAACCTGCTTCCTCAGCGGTAGTTATTGTTGAGAGCCGTGTTTGCGTGGACTGTTAGCCAATCTTCCTGTCAGCTCAGTTCAGGCGCCCTATCGGAAGAGCAAACCCACCATTCTGCTTTTCACCCCGCCATCATCAGCTGAGTTTGTTTTTTTTGGTCACTTTTAGGACGACAATTTTTTTTTAAACATATACATATAAGTATAAATATATACAATGTAGAAAGGCTATGCGGCCTTCCCTGTTCTGCATATGAACTGTCTGACCAGCCGCTGTATTTCTGGGTTGCTGTTTGTGTGTAAGCACTCCGTCATTGTCATTGGAGTCCCACTTTTGACGAAGCTCCCTTCGCTCACTATTGTACTTGTCGCATGTTAGTAAATTGTGTTCAATTGTGTTGTTTTCTAGGCATGCTCTGCAGAATGGGTTGTCTCTTGTGACTTTCCAGTTACCTAGTCTGATTCTCCACGGCTGTCTGTTTGCCGGTGCTTTCATGTTGGTCTTGACTTGTGGTTCGTAGCTGGGTTCTCCTAGTATGCATGGCGACCTTTAGCGCTGTCTCGCCACTGTTTCCTCCATTCTTGGAGTATGTAGTTTTTGATAATACTCTTTCCATCTATTTTTCCTAGGCCTGTGCTAATTTTATTACTGCTGGTTAGTCCTCGTTTCGCCATTCTGCCTGCTTGTCGTTACCCGGGATACCCCTGTGGGCTGGTATCCATCCGATGGTGACTTGGCATCCCATGTACCTGAGGTTGGTGGCTGCCGCTAATATCTCCTCTTTTATGCCAGGTCTGTTGCCTCTATTGAAGTTCCCGAGCGTTTGTACTGGGGACAGGGAGTCTGTTGATATACATAGTCTCAGTGGTGGTTTTTCGGCTGCAATCTCCAGACCTTTCAGTATGGCTACCAGCTCGGCCGTGCATACTGCTGTTCGGTCTGTTAGTTTGAATCGTTTCTTCCTTAGAGATTATCGTGGCAGAATGGATAAGAGGGCCCTCTCATAAACTTCCGATGTTCTGATGCCGAGGTAGTAATTTCAAGCCTTACACCGATTAGTTGGGCTAATATGTTGACGTCTCGGTCCTTGACCTGGGGACGTAAATCACAAGTACACAGAAATCGGAGGGAGTTCGCCTAATGGCAGGAGACACTGGTAATCGGGAAAGCTAATCCACACACAAAATTTAGCCAAGTGCACAAGAAGTAGTAGCACGTGTATGAACCACACTTGAGTTCAAAGCGTGCGAACACAAAAAGGAAAACTTCAGTAACCATCTTTAGACTCCGCATACCATGAGAGGTTAAAACACCACGTGGTTAATAAATTACAGATATGCGATAATGGTGAATGTAATTGTGTTCTGTACTTTTGTATCTGCGTAGTAGAGAATTATGTAGTATTGGTGGTTTACGACAGACAATCCCATCTTTGCTTCCTGTGACTGAAGCCATGTTTATCACGTGACATGATGTAGTAAGAAAAGGTGGGTGTCTTTCTTCTTATCTACGACCTTACAATGTCAAAACACTTACACACATGCACACCCCCATATACACATCCCATAGATACACACCACATACACACCATGAGCAAGTGAGGGTTGTTGTTGTTTTGTTTTTTTAAGTAAACGACGACGCGTTTTGAGCCTGGGTGCTAGACCCGTATTTTTAGACCAATCGGCGTTGGTTGTGTGATGTAATCCAGGTTAATGAAAAACAATCCCCGGCACACACGACTTTGAACTCAAGAGTAGTCCATATAGTGCTACTGCTTCTAGTGCACTGGACTAATTTTGCGTGTGGATTAGTTATTCCCAATTGTTTGTTTTTTTTTTGTGTTGCATATCCTTTACAGGACGCATTTTTCACCTGCTGCTGATGTACTAGGCAAGTTTTACGTTCAGTAGTTTGCCATTGCTTTCTGAACGACCGGCTCCCATACCAAAATGTTATAACACAACGCGACACGGTCTGCTGCACAAATCGGTCGCAGCTGAGTTTCGAACGCCTGGTAAGCGGCTCATGAACCGCGTTCACAAGCCTTTGGCCACGGGGTCCGGTTTAATATTCCCTACTACCAGTGTCCTTTGCCATCACGCGAACCCACTCCGACTTAATGATACTTGTAATTTAAGTCCCAAAGTAAAGGACGAGAAGTCAACATTTTAATTCAATTAACCGTCTGTGGTTGAACCCGCTACCTCGGCATTAGCACACCTGAAGTTTAATAATGCTTCACATGACTACTTCAGTTTGTGATGTAAATTCGAAATACCGTGTCTTTAACATCTGTGATATAAATCCGAAAATACTGTGTCAACGACATTTGTGATATGTGACGGCCCCATATTACATACGAAATATAATATAACAAGAAGTACCAGCACTGTAATAGCTTGGTTTGCACACGGCTCGGTGCATGATTTGGGTAAGAGAGAACACAAGAAGTTCTTGTGAGAGAGACAGTAAAAAAAAAAGAATGATGACAATAGGTAGGGCCTATATAATAAGGGCATAAGAACCAGGTTACGGGTTTGTTTTAAAAAGTCATTGGTAGTTAGAAGGGTTAGCGGGTTGTTTGTGATTGGGTGGTCTTTGGGTTAGTGATATTGATTCATGTTTTCTGTAACGAACGCCCATGCTCAATAAATGTTATTTTGTTAGAGTAATGCGATCACAACGGAGTAGCTTGTGAAAGCATTCTCGTTATTTCTGTTGGTACTTCAGTTCAAACCAGGCCGGGTTGGATGGGGTATTACTTTTTGTCAATCCAGTAGGTTAATGACATGATATAAATCCGAAATGCGTATCATTGGCATAAAGAGTAAAAGTGATAATACTAAGAACACCAAGAGGTACGGCAGGGGGAGACACCGCATCACATGACGTCATAGTCGCAGATCAAATATGGCCGCCCACTCGTGACAATCCTCAAAGATGGACTGAGTTTTATGTAGTTTTTTTTTTTTTTTTTTGCAGCGAATACGCCAAGGCAAGTTTTGTCTCCAGCGTGGCTTAGAGGTTTATAATGCACGTGTTTAAATTCCCTGTGCGCTGACGGCGAGGTAGTGTGTTCATTCCCTAAACCGGTCAGCTGGACTTTAACGTTAACTTAAGGCCAGAAAGCATTGTCAAACTACTGAATGTAATACTCTAAGTTGAGTTCAGCTAAGAACCGACATCACTGTACTCAGGACATTCTCATACGTGCTCCGTCCCATCGTTCAACAGCCAGCGAAGAGTAATACCAATAATATTACTTGGCTAATCAACCTGAAGTTGATGGCAACGTCCTATAAAGGACATGCGCAATTGTTTTTATTGTTTACAATTGAACTATAATTTTTTTTTTTTTTGCAAACTAAGAAAAGGACACTGCAGCGTGGCCGAGAGGTGTAATGCTTTCGTGCCTAATCTTCCTTGTGATGACGACGGGGTAGTAGGTTCGTTCAATTTATCTGTCATTTAAACTTAAACGTTCAGAAAGCAATGGCAAACATCATCATCATCATCATCATCATCATCATGTGCCATGCCGATATGCGTGGGCGCTCATGTTTCGCCATCTCACTCGATCACCAGAGTCGTGGATCAGCTTAGTGTTCTTGTCTCGACCATGGCACGCGGCCAAGCCATCCAGATGTTCATTTCTCTGCCTTCCCCTTGTTCTCTTCCCTTCGATCTTGCCAGTTGTCACCAAGTTCTCCTATTTATTTCTTCTCATAACGTGACCAAAAGGATTTGACTGTCTACGTCTAATTTCTCTGATCAGTTTACGATTTTCATTTGTTTCTTGTAGGACTTGGTCATTGGTTTTTCTGTCTGTCCATGGTATTCTTTGCATTTTCCCCAGAAACAACATTTCCAGAGTCATTAGATGTTTTTTCAGCTTGTCGACGCTTCACATCCGTACAAAAGTACAGGCTCTACGTAGCACCTCAACACTCTTTTTCTTGTTGCAACTGACATCTTTTTATTGGTCAGTATGTTTTTCATCTTACAAAAGGCCACCTTCACCACAGCGATTCTTGATCTAATCACTTCAAGGCATCTCCCATCAGATGTTATAACTGTTCCGAGATAATTGTACCGATTCATTTGTTTAACAATATTTCCATTTACTTGCATATTACATTCTGTAGTGACGACTATAATCTGTGTCTTCTACTGAACGTTACATTACCTAAAACATCAACATTGGGGTTGCTCGCAACACCCTGATATGGACATGCAACAATTGAGAACACGTTGGTGTACTTTCCCCTGAACATCGGGGAGTGGTTCGGACGTCTAGTCTTTTCGAACAAGGTCGAACAAAACGGAGGTTCCGTATACACATTCGCATGTTAACTGATTCAGTGCCGAAGGATAATACATCGCCAAATGTCACCTTACAATTGGACAGAAGGGTGATATATCGGCATACTAGGGTCATCGTGTTATTTGTTTTGTTTGGTGGTATCGTCCGCAATTTCAATGTTCATTGAACGGAAATTGACATTATTTATAATACTTGTTCATTTGAATGTGTACCGTGTTTGGTCCAAACCTACGTTTTGTTTGCCACTGAATCGGTTAAAAATCCATTGGCAGCTGGAAATCGAAAACAGGAGGGTGAGAAAGTCGATGTTCAGGATACATTTCAAAGTTTGAAAACCCACCCACAGAAGGTATATTTATATTATGTATGATTCTGGTATACACACATGTGGATCCTCGCAGGTGCTACTGAATTCGTGTACTGTGCTAAGATTTTCTTTGCTTGATTTATGAAGGGGATTTAATCATTGATGGAAATACCCTTGTGCGATGAAAGTTATCCTTTACCCAAAACAAACATTATGTTGTAAGTCCGAAGAATCACTCTCATCTGTTCATCCTGTACCATGGCATTTGGAATATCAGTCACAAATTTTCATTTTTTTTTTTTTGGGGTGCTCGCTCGCTTTTAATTCAAGATTAGTCCATACACGTTACTTTTAGTAGCACTGTACTGAATTTTGCGTATGGATTAGGTTTCCCTATTACCAGTGTCCCTCGCCATCAGGCGAACCCACTCTGACTTCAGAGGTATTTGTAACGTATGTCCCCAAGTCAAGAACGAGACGTCAATATTTTAAATATTGAGCACAACCCACTACTGGCAACGCTGATCGCATTCCGGCACGAACCTAAGGCCTATCCACGTCATGGAAGCACTATACTCGAGCTTCGCCCTCGTTTGAGCTCGTCAGTAGTGCATATCCCTGACCGGATCCGGAAACAAGCCCCGGATCACGCGTGTGAAGTGGGTGTGTAACCACGCAGCACACACTGGACATGCCAAATTATCACACCGGAATACCATTCCGGTGTGATAATTTGGCATGTCCAGTGTGTGCTGCGTGGTTACACACCCACTTCACACGCGTGATCCGGGGCTTGTTTCCGGATCCGGTCAGGGATATGCACTACTGACGAGCTCAAACGAGGGCGAAGCTCGAGTATAGTGCTTCCATGACGTGGATAGGCCTTAGGTTCGTGCCGGAATGCGATCAGCGTTGCCAGTAGTGGGTTGTGCTCAATATTTAAATTTCAAATCCCGAAACAACCAAATAATCAATTTTATCGTTGCTCACTGGATTTAGGAGGCCTGGTGTTCCTTGCCAGTGAGAAGTCCTGATCGTTCGGGTCCACATCGATTGACGGACGTCAGTCGCGGCGATTGGGCAATCTTGAGCATAGCCTACGATGGGTAGCGCTGTGGTATTCCGGTGTGATAATTTGGCATGTCCAGTGTGTGCTGCGTGGTTACACACCCACTTCACACGCGTGATCCGGGGCTTGTTTCCGGATCCGGTCAGGGATATGCACTACTGACGAGCTCAAACGAGGGCGAAGCTCGAGTATAGTGCTTCCATGACGTGGATAGGCCTTAGGTTCGTGCCGGAATGCGATCAGCGTTGCCAGTAGTGGGTTGTGCTCAATATTTAAATTTCAAATCCCGAAACAACCAAATAGTCAATATTTTAGTCCAACTGACAGATGTGGGGGTTGAACCGTCTCCCTCAGCAAGAGCACACCGGATGTTTGAGAATGAGCTATCATGTCCATTCAGCCATGCTAACCTCTACATGAAGCAAAGATTAGATAAAGTTATCTGTGAGAGAAAACAAATCGTTATCTTTGCTTTGTCATTCCTTACTGTTTAGACCAGGGGTGTCAAACTCAGTCGCTCGGAGGGCCAAAACTCAAATCCCACGTAAGGTTGCGGGCCGAACAAGATAAACATTCAATAAGCCGAAAATTAAACCTTTTTTAAACATTAATATAAATTAAAACAGAAAAAAGAGCTGTGCAGTGTCAGTCGTGTCATTACTTTCATCGACAGCAAGGGAGAATGCAACAAAGTCTTTGCCTTTTTCGATCAGCTGTGTTTTCACATCAGTGGCCATCTCACAAACCCGATCAACAACCGTATTTCTGCTAAGGCTTACCTTTGCAAACATCTGCTTTTTGTCTGAACACAAGACGTCACACACTTTCATCATGCAGCGCTTCAGAAACTCTCCTTCTGTAAATGGTCGGCCTGATTTTGCGAATCTCCTCCGCCACAATAAAACTTGCTTTCACAGCAGCTTCAGTTTGTGATTTTGCTTTGGTGAAAAACATCTGCTGTGATGTTAGATGCCTCTTCAATTCTTCTACCTTCTGTAGCTTCTGCTCTGCATTCAGGCTGTTTAACTTGTCTTGATGTTTAGTCTCGTAGTGCCGTCTCAGATTATATTCTTTGATCACAGCCACATTATCTCCACAAATTAGACACACAGGTTTACCGCCAATATCAGTAAACATATATTCAGCCTCCCAGCGGCTTTGAAAGGCTCTGTTTTCAGAATCAACTTTTCTCTTGGTCATTTTAAAGGCTAGCTTTGATTTAAAAAAGATTGTGCATCTACCGACAGACGCTTGATTGATATCAGGTTAGCCGTAGCGGGAAAAGGTGATGTAATTACACTACACTACTTTCATTTCTTATGCGCCAATCCAAAACGAGCAACTGAACGTTGCTAGGTCACTATAACGACGAACATCCACTCACTACACAACTTTTATTTTTGCTTATTCTGATCGAAGCGAGAACGCTCTCAGGTAGCCTATCATTCGGCAAGGCTGCTAATTAGGGAATTTGATTTGCACTTTATATCGTGGCCATTAAAAAATATTTTTGCCTAAAATTCTCTCTCGGGCCGAATATATTTGTACGTCGGTTGAGACCTCTCGGGCCTGATATGATTGTACGCCGGGCCTGATGTGGCCCGCGGGCCTTGAGTTTGACACATGTGGTTTAGACTGTATGTTACAAGAACCAAAAACAATTGATAATTTATAACTTTGTGTGATCTATGGCAGAAGGCTTAACCACTGATGGAAATATCTTCCTGCAATGAAAGTTATCTTTTCTCAAAAACAAAACAAACATCAGGTTATATGTCCGAAGACTCACTCTCATATTTTTTACCTCGTCTCATGACACTTGGGATATCAGTCACAACCCTTCAACCACGTGAAGCAGAGATTAGATGTAGTTATCTGTGAGGGGAAACAAATCACTATCTTTGCTGTGTCATTCTTTACTGTTTAGACTGTATGATAGAAGAACAAAACGTTGATAATTTATAACTTTCGGATTTGAGATCCTCTGTAACCTGCCTGTACCTGTAACGCTGTGGTCGAGTGTTCGAAATTCCATAGAGACGGGGTCTTTAATTTTTATTTATTTATGTTTTTTTTTTTTTTTTTTTTTTGATTGACCTGGACCCCGAAGTTGACCCAGCCTAAAATGGGTACCAGAAAATGTCCTGGAGAATAAAGACGGGCGGTGTGATATAAACCACATCACCTATCTAGAACCAGTTAGTCTATAAAAATATAGTGCTAGCACCATATACCTAGTACCCCTCAAGGCCTGGAACATGTTCTTTACGGAGGTCAGCGTGACCGAATGGAAAAGAGCTTTCGCTTGTAAACTCCCGGCTTGCTGATTCATTCCCTACACCGGTCAGTTGGACTTGTGTTCTTAAACATCCGGTGTGCTGATGACGAGGTAAGCTGCTTAACCCCTACACCGGACAGCTGGACTAAAATGTTGACCTGTCGTCCTTGACTTGGGGACATAAATTACAAGTACCTCTGAAGTCGGAGTGGGTTCGCCTGATGGCGAGGGACACTGGTAATAGGGAAAGCTAATCCGCAAGCAAAATTTAGTCCATCACTACAATAAATAGTGTGTGTGGACTACGCTTGAGTTCAATGCCAGCGAGTGCACAAAATAAAAAACAAGTACCTCAAAAGTCGGAGTGGGTTATCTGTCTGTCTGTCTGTCTGTCCATACGTCTGTCTGTCTGTCTGTCTGTCTGTCTGTCTGTCCATACGTCTGTCTGTCTGTCTGTCTGTCCATACGTCTGTCTGTCTGTCTGTCTGTCTGTCCATACGTCTGTCTGTCTGTCTGTCTGTCTGTCTGTCTGTCTGTCTAGCCAACTAGCTAACTATATAGCCACCTATCTATACCACAATCTCTCCCTTTATGTGTGTGCGTATGTCTGTGTGTCTACGTGTTTATTTGTCTCTCTCATAATCCGTCTGTACGGGTGCTGCCGCCTGCTTTTCCATCTACATATATCAATGACCACATATGGTACATGTGGGCTGGCAAGCGTGTCCGTGTGTGTCACCAGGGGCTGGCTGTTTTTTTTACTGAACTTACATTGTTGACTTTTGTTTTGTGGACTTGTGTGTGTGTGTGTGTGTGTGTGTGTGTGTGTGTGTGTGTCTTTCTGTCTGTCTGTCTGTCTGTCTGTTTGTCTGTCTCTCTGCGCGTGCGTGCGTGTGTGCGTGTGTGGAGAATAGTTACATTTCGCGAATATAAATTGCTGCTGCTGAGGCTATCCGTTAATATCTCTCTTAATAAGCTAATTACAATGACTGATGAATTTAATAACTGTGAATATATTTACCCAAATACTACAGGTTAAAGCTGAGTAATCACACACACACACACACGCATGCACTTACACACACACACACACACACACACACACACACACACACACACACACACACACACACACGCAGCAGATACACACAGGGTATATTGAACGAGCCCTCATTGAGTTCGAGTTTGAATATGACTGTTCCGCAATGACTGACAAAAACAGCTCTGTTGCTAATTTACATGCAAACGTGTGTGTAGTTAGTAGAATACCACAGGTGTGTCTGTGTGTGTGTGTGTGTGTGTGTGTAGCTAATCGAATACTGCAAGTGTGTTTGTGTGTGTGTGTGTGTGTAGTTAGTCGACTACAAAAGGTGTGTCTGTGTGTGTAGTGTGTGTGGTTAATCGAATACTGCAGGTGAGTGTGTAGTGTGAGTGTATGTGTGTGTGTGTGTGTAGTTTGTGTAGTTACTCGAATAATGCAGGTGTGTGTGTGTGTGTGTGTGTGGTGTTTGTAGTTAGTCGAATACTGCAGGTGTGTGTGTGTGTGTGTGTGTGTGTGTGTGTATGTGTGTGTGGTGTTTGTAGTTAGTCGAATACTGCAGGTGTGTGTGTGTGTATGTAGTTAGTCGAATAATGCAGCTCTGTGTGTGTGTGTGTGTGTGTGTGTGTGTGTGTGTGCAGTTAGTCGAATACTGCAGGTGTGTGTATGTGTAGTGTGTGTAGTTAGTAGAATACTGCAGGTGTGTGTGTATGAGTGTAGATAGTCGAATACTGCAGGTGTGTGTGTGGGGGGGGGGGTGTTGTGTGTGTGTGTAGTTAGTCGAATACTGCATGTGTGTGTGTGCAGTTAGTCAAATACTGCAGGTGTATGTGTAGTGTGTGCAGTTAGTCGAATACTGCAGGTGTGTGTGTGTGTGTGTGTGTGTGTAGTGTGTGCAGTTAGTCGAATACTGCAGATGTTTGTGTAGTGTGTGCAGTTAGTCGAATACTGCAGATGTGTTTGTAGTGTGTGTAGTTAGTCGAATACTGCAGATGTGTGTGTATGTGTAGTGTGTGCAGTTAGTCGAATACTGCAGATGTGTTTGTAGTGTGTGTAGTTAGTCGAATACTGCAGATGTGTGTGTATGTGTAGTGTGTGTAGTTAGTCGAACACTGCAGGTGTGTGTGTGTGTAGTTAGTCGAATACTGCATGTGTGTGTGTGTATGTGTAGTGTGTGTAGTTAGTCGAATACTGCAGGTGTGTGTAGTTAGTCGAATACTGCAGGTGTGTGTATGTGTAGTGTGAGTAGTTAGTCGAATACTGCAGGTGTGTGTAGTGTGTGTAGTTAGTCGAAAACTGCAGGTGTATGTGTGTGTGTGTGTGTGTGTGTGTGTGTGTGTGTGTGTGTGTGTAGTTAGTCGAATACTGCAGGTGTGTGTGTGGTGTGTGTAGTTAGTCGAATACTGCAGGTGTGTGTGTATGTGTGTGTGTGTGTGTGTGTGTGCAGTGTGTGTAGTTAGTCGAATACTGCAGGTGTGTGTGTATGTGTGTGTGTGTGTGTGTGTGTGTGTGTGTGTGCAGTGTGTGCAGTTAGTCGAATACTGCAGTTGCGTGTGTATGTGTAGTGTGTGCAGTTAGTCGAATACTGCAGGTGTGTGTTTATGTGTAGTGTGTATAGTTAGTCGAATACTGCAGATGTTTGTGTAGTGTGTGCAGTTAGTCGAATACTGCAGATGTGTGTGTATGTGTAGTGTGTGTAGTTAGTCCAACACTGCAGGTGTGTGTGTGTCTGTGTGTGTGTAGTTAGTCGAATACTGCATGTGTGTGTGTGTGTGTGTGTGTGTGTGTGTGTGTGTAGTGTGTGTAGTTAGTCGAATACTGCGGTGTGTGTAGTTAGTCGAATACTGCAGGTGTGTGTGTATGTGTGGTGTGTGTAGTTAGTCGAATACTGCAGTTGTGTGTGTGTGTGTGTGTGTGTGTGTGTGTGTGTGTGTGTGTGTGTGTGCAGATAGTCGAACACTGCAGATGTATGTTTAGTGTGTGTAGTTAGTTGAATACTGCAGGTGTGTGTGTGTGTGTGTGTGTGTGTGTGTTTATGTGTAGTGTGTGTAGTTGTCGAATACTGCAAGTGTGTGTGTGTGTGTGATTAGTCGAATACTGCAGGTGTGTGTGCAGTTAGTCGAATACTGCAGGTGTGTGTGTGTGTGTGTGTGTGTGTAGTTAGTCGAATACTGCAAGTGTGTGTGTGTGTGTAATTAGTCGAATACTGCAGGTGTGTGTGCAGTTAATCGAATACTGCAGGTGTGTGTGTGTAGATGGATTCAAGATTCAAATTAGAGGTCGGCATGGCCGAATGAGATGCCTGAGGAGAGTTGCCAACTTAACAATCCGAGACCGAGTAAGAAATGTTAATATCAGACAGACTGTGGGATTAACACCTTGTGCCAGATTTATTGAAAGACAGAAGATCAAGTGGTTTGGCCATGTCGTTAGAATGCAACATCAGCAGCTACCATCACTGGCCTTACATCAAAGATCATCTGCGACGAGACCACGAGGACGTCCAAGAAGAAAATCAGAGACATTGTACAACCACACGGAATGACACTATCCAGTGCCGTCCACCGGGCGCTGGAACGCAAATTATTCCTCCCCACGTGCTTGACGGCAGAAGTGGAAGATGATGATGATGATGATGATGATGATGATGGCCGAATAATCAAGAGCTCTTGCTTTTATACATATCTTGTGCTGATGCCGAGGTAGCGGGTTCAACCCCTACACCGATCAGTTGGACTAACATGCTGACTTCTCGTCCTTGACTTGGGGACGTAAATTACAAGTACATCTGAAGTAGAAGTGGGTTCGCCTGATGGCAAGGGACACTGGTAATAGGGAAAGCTAATAATCCAGTGCACTATAGTGCGTTCACAATTGTTTGCACTCGTATAAAAACCCATAACCCAGTAACCAACTGGGGGGAATTGATGAGGTTTAACATATAACCATATCATAGTGTAACCCAACAAACAAACAATTTTTCTGGAGATTGTACAGCAGATCTCAATGTCTGTTTATTTGCAGTATATAATTTACATGTTCAATAATGAATATTCTCCGTGGTGCACGGGAATTTCCTTATGAAAAGCACTTCACATAGTGGAACGGGAGTGTTATCCGAATTGACGTGCATTACTGTAAAACAAATTTGTTATCGTGAATTCTATACATTTTCGCGAAAACATCAAAAACATTTCGCCGCTTTCCATGATTTCAGTTGCCTATGGACCTATCAAAGGCATATTCCTTGTGTGGGAGTAAATATACATTTTGCATATCCTTTACAGGACATCGCTGTCAACATCAGCATCTTTCAGCTGTATGTTGATTTCTTGGCAATATTACGCTCAGTAGTTTGCCATTGCTTTCTGAGCGGCCGGCTCAGTTATCCCGCAAGTCACCAGCGGGGGTCGAACCGCTCCCAGTTCTCGCCCGATACAATAGATACTGTTCAAAAACAATGAATGTGAATTAGAGCAAACATTTGTAAACGCACCGTAGACGTAGTAGCACATATATTGACTACGCTTGAGTTCAAAGCGAAATAAAGGAAAAAATATTTAAATTGATAGATAATTTACACATCTCAGCAATAAATGCACGGCATCTGGCTTATGAAGGATAGAAACGACCAACGACTGTTATGATGGTGAAGCTCTGTACAGGATGGGCCGTTGCTTCGTTAAATATCTACCGACAATAAATGTATAGCATACTAGGAGCGAGACGTACACAGTCAATTCGATTTCACGCCCCATGAAATGTGACACTGTGCCTACACTGAGTTTTGATGTTTCCATCAAGGTCCCTTTACGCCAAATACTATGATAGTGTTTATGCTTCCACAAAGTATCCTGATGTGAAATACTTGTAGTTAGCTTACAGTGAGTGTTGATGCTTCCTTGATGGTATACCTGCGTGAAATACGTGATAGTTTTCTTACACTTAGCGTTAATGCTTCTATCATAGTGTCCTTACGTGAAATACTTGATAGTTAGCTTACGCTGAGTGTTGATGCTTTAATCACAGTACTCCTATATTAAATATGCAATAGTTAGCTGTCAATGAGTGTTGATGCTTGTATCGTGTGCCCCTACGTTAAATATTTTAAAGTAGCTTACGCTGAGTGTTGATGCATCCAAAATGATACCCCTACATGAAATACTTGATCCCTAACTACACTGAATGTTGATGCTTGCATCATGCGCCCATACGTGAAATACTTGATGGCTAGTTAACACTGAGTGTTGATGCTTCCAAAATGATGTCCCTACTTTAAATACGTTATAGCTACTACACTGAGAGTTGATGCTTGCAGCATGTGAACCTACGTGAAATACTTCATAGCTAACTTACAATGAGTGTTGATGCTTGTATCATATGCCCTTACGTGAAATACTTGATAGCTAACTGAAACTGAGTGTTGATGTTTGCATCATCTGCCCCTACGTTAAGTATTGTATAGCTAGCTTACACTGAGAGTGGATGCTTGCACCATGTGCCCTTACGTGAAATACTTTATAGCTAGCTTACACTGAATGTTGATGTTTGCATCAGGTGCCCCTACATAAAATATTTGATAGTTAACTTACACTGAGTATTGATGCTCACATCATTACGTGACATACTTGATAGCTAACTTACACTGAGTATTGATGCACACATCATGTGCCTCTACGTGAAATACTTGATAGCTAACTTACACTGAGTGTTGATGCTCGCATCTAGTGCCCCTACTTAAAATACTTGATCGCTAGCTTACACTAAGTGCTGGTGCTTCTATCATCGCTACCCTATGTGGAAAAATAATTTTCAGTTAACTTACGCTGAGTGTTGATAATTCCATAATATCACCACATTCGATCCACGATTGGACTGTTAGTTAATTTAAGTTTGAACACCACCTAGATAGCTGTCCCACTATATATCCATGCGTCTTCGAAACACGACCTCGGGTGTAGTTATGAAGTTGTTTTACTACTTCACTTCGTAGCTCATCAATAAACAGTTTCGCGGGACAAAATGAACGTCGCACACAAGGGAGCACAACAACGATCCACATTCAAAATGTGCCTTTACATATTGAATTATGTAACTCAACAATGGTCGCAGTGTCCCATACGAAATTACTGTGTTCGGAAAATAACACACAATCAGTTACTAACTTAATTAAATATCACAATATCAAACTAAAGACGGCTCATATATCTAAAGGCAGCCTCGGTAGAACAGTGGCTGACAGGCTTGACAGCCGATGGGCAGGTGTTCGAATCCGGTCGAGGCCGGTCAATGTTTGTTTAATTAGCCTGCTGTCCCACGTCGACCTAGGCTAACATATGTCCAGGAAATATTCCTGGAAGTAAAAACGGTCGGTATGATATTGACCATGTCACCTATAGAGCGCTGATTGTTCTATGAAACTATGGGGGCCAGAACAATGCGCCTAATACGCCTCAAGCCAGCGTGGAATATGGTCCCGGACATTTTCTTACACCAGTGTTTCCCAACTTGGGGCCCATGCTCCACTGGGGGGGGGGGGGGGGGGGGCGTGGGGGAGAGAGACTTCTATTGTTTTTTTTTTTGGGGGGGGGGGGGGGAGATTCGAAAATGGACTCGCCCAGAGTTTAAGTTAACCGTATGGCGATTCTCAGTCGATACTCGATCTGGGTAAACGTCCAGTATAAGTAACTTCTGTCCGCCATGTTAGTGGCTGTGATTTCATTGTAAGACATTAGAGTTGAACTACTGGTTACATTGGGCCGGCACTAAGCATTTAGCGCTATTTGTTCTCAATCAATCATGTGCCATACCGGAAAGCGTTGGCGGTCATGACTCGCCATTTCACTCGATTACCAGAGTCGTGGATCAGCTCAGTGTTCCTGTCTCGACCATGCCATGTGGCCAATCCATCCAGGTATTTACTTCTCGGTCTTCGCCTTGGTCTGTTCCCTTCGATCTTGCCAGTTGTCACTAAGTTCTCCAATCCATTTCTTCTCATAACATATCCAATAAATTTTGACTGTCTACGTCTAATTTCTCTAATCAATTTACGATTTTCATTGTCTCCTGTAGTACTTGGTCATTGGTTTTCTGTATGTCCATGGTATTGTTCCGAATGGCGCGAAATGCCGGGATCTCAGTTTCTGCAGTGTTTCGCAGTAACGTTCAGCATTCGCCGTTGGTGTTAATTTGAAATAAGCATCCCTTAAAATGTTGTGAAAGTCTCGTTGTTTTAAAAAGTATATACATTGTATAAATATAAGTGATATATAAATGGTATGTAAATTCAATTGGTAATTTTTATTAATTTCAGTTTTAGAAGCATCATTTTCCAGACAAATTTGTCAAATGAAAAGGGTAAATGTGCCATACATATTTAAATATGCATTTTTAGTCTACGTTTACTCCAGTTTATAGTAATTTTTTTTTAGTTTTTAATTGATCTTATATTTATTTATTTCAGCCCATAGTGAAATGAATGGTGCAAGCAAGAAAAAAATTGTATTCGGAGGAATATTTAAAATTTGGTTTCATACCCGCTGTCCACGATGAACGGTCATCTTTTTCTCTTGTATGCCAACAATCCTTGACCAACGAATCAATGAAACGAGGTCGTTTTGAGGCACATCTGAAGGAAAAACATAATGCTCATATTAATTCAGATTTGAATTACTTTAAAACTTTAAAGAAATATTTAAAAATAAAAAAATAAGAGTAACATTAAAGTCTCTGTTTACTGCTTCATTGGCACCTTTCCGTCTTGACAGACGATAGTTTGGTACATTGTGCTTCATAAAGGCGAGTGTGACTGATAAGGCCAATACGTGCTGTAAATTTTTGTCCACAGTGGATGCATGTGAAAACATGGTTATTTCCACCAGCATGCACCAACGTACGTCTCTCACGCTCTGTGTGTGATTTATCTGCAATCATTTTCTCCTTTGTCTTTATTCCATTTCTGATAGTTGTCCTCCATGCAACACGTTCAGCGGCGACTTGCTCCCAATGTGCATTATCAATGCCTGTATCAATCATGTCACTCTTACACACATCTTTGTATCGTAGTAGAGGCCGCCCTTGAGATCTCCTACCCACCTGTAATTCATTTGGTATTCTACCGGCATCTATCCTCCCTAACATGTCCTATCCATCTAAGTCTACGAAGACTGAGCATGGAACACACCTTGACACAGCGCCTGATCTTTCCAATACTTCAGTAATTGTGATTTTGTCTTGCCACTTAATACCAAGTATTCTTCGCAGACACCACATATGAAAGCTGTTTAAACGTTTCTCTTGGTGTGAGTAAATTGTCCAGGTTTCACTGCCATAAAGAAGAGTAGGCCTACTAAGGACACAGGCTTGGTAGACAAGGACTTTTGTTTTGGCAGTAAGCTTCCTGTTCTCCCAGACTCTTTTTGCTAACATGTTCATTGTTGGTTGCTGCCTTACCAATCCTGATGTTGATTTCCTGATCTAGGGATAATTTGCTATTTACTTCTGATCCTAGATATGTAAAATGGTCTATTATCTCCAGTTTGGCATCGTCAATAAAGATTGATATCAATGGTATCAAAATATCATATCAATGGTAGGCCGGTTCTGTCGGAAGCCGCACTGTGATTCGGGGTAGATTTGATCTCCTAGGACTTGAAGTCTTCGCAGAACAATTCTGGCAAATACTTTTCATTGGCTCCAAAAATGTGAAGTGACTAATACCGCTATGCTATATCTGTTATTGTCGATCATCTGACAATTTTATCGGCTGATTTAAAAGAAAGATTTTCTAATTTGAAACAAATTGATTTCCCAACTTAGATGATGCAGCCAATGTTAGTGGATTTGTCTGATATTTCAGATATGCAGTATCAAGAACTCGCAGAAATGCAAAATGATGAGTCAGTTAAAACTTTATTTAATATAAAAGGGGCGATGACATGGCTTTGTGAGGAAACCGAAATCAAATATCCAAATGCAACCAAATGTGCAAGAGAACTATTGTTACCGTTTCCATCTTCATATTTAGCTGAATGCGGATTTAGTGCCATAAATGATTTGCTACTAAAAAAAAAAAAAATCGGTTGGATATAACGAAACGGGGAGACTTAAAACTAAATTGGAACCTGACATAAAATCTCTTTGCAGCAAGCATCAAGCGCAAGGATCTCACTAAATTTAAATAATAAATAATTACTAATAATTAAAATAATATAGACAAATCTTTCATTAAAATTATTGTGTACTGGAATTTCGGTTCTCCGTTATATGTTTTGAAAATTTACTTACTGTGTTTGCTCAATAATTTCCTAGTGATTTTTGTCCACCTATCATTCAAGTTTCTTTAGTGAACATTTCAATTTTTGAATATTAAAAATTGTGTAAATGTTAGGGGGGGGGGGGATAAGAATTTTAGAAAGGCTTAGGTGGGGCATAGCACAAAAAATGTTGGGAAGCACTGCCTTACACCCTCATACAGTAGAAGTTATAATTATCATTGTCATGAAAATATGACGAAATGCATAATGTCATGATCTTGCATCATCTGTAGTCTCTCTCTCTCTCTCTCTCTCTCTCTCTCTCTCTCTCTCTCTCTCTCTCTCTCTCTCTCTCTCGTCTTTTAGGCTCAAACTCATTTTTCTAGCTCAGTAGCAATAGTGACAACACGTGATGTTTAAATACATATATTTCAAGCTAGCTGTGTCATCTCTCGCTACATATTAATTCCTGCATACATTGTCATCCCTTTTACATAAAATTGATATATACGTTTGTTGTACAGATGAGGCGCTCAAAAACGTACCACACGCTCATGCAGTACATTTCATTGTATATTCAATATTCTATATAATGTGTTAACAAAGGTAAACGCGGAATATTTTCCAGCAAGATAAATCTCTCATTTCCGCGCGCGCGCGCATGCGCGTGTATGTGCGTGCGTGTGTGTATAATCGAGTATAGCGAATAGTGTATCCAAAATACGTGTATATAATCAGAAGCAGAAACGTGGCTTTGTATGTGTGTGAAATACAGAAAGAGAGAGGGACAGACTGACAGACAGACAGACAGACAGACAGACAGACAGACAGACAGACAGGCAGGCAGGCAGGCAGGCAGGCAGGCAGACAAGGCAGAAAGAAAGAAAGAAAGAAAGAAAGAAAGAAAGAAAGAAAGAAAGAAAGAAAGAAAGAAAGAAAGAATCTATCCTACTCATCTGCTGAATGACAGAGTTGTTTCCGGAAATTCGATTAGCCTAGTCTAACCTGTTAACAGAGAAACAGAAGTAATGATAATTCAAGTCAGTTGAAGAAGCAGGCAGGAAAGAGAGTGATGAAGAAATTAAATAACAGAGAACATAAATAATATATAATAAAGTAATATCTTCTTCTTCTTCGTTCATCCAGAGTTTTTTTTTCGGATGTGATTGCGTTGTGCCTGTTTACAGCAGAGCTGCGTTCTTGCACCGTTAGGCCGACACATCCGACTTCTGCGGGCATTTGTTGACCGGGTTAACCTTCCCGGGGTAATAAAGTAATATAATATAATATAAAATAAAATATTTAATAATTAACTGGAGGTCAGCACGCCTGAAGGGATAAGAGCGCTTGTTTTTAAACATCCGGTGTGCTGATGCTGACATAGGGGGTTCAATCCCTACACCTATCTAATCCCTTAGACTTATTTGAGAGGACAGTTAGAGCATTGCTTTGCTGATCAGGCAGCTTCTACAGCTTGTCCTGTTCCAGGTGTATTGATATTACCTTTCCTCTGGAGTAAAATAGGCAGGCCGAGAGAGGAATCATTCTGCATTGGCAATAAATGGTCTCTACAATACAGCTCCAGGCTACATGCTATGGAGAGGTATAACCGCTACCGCCATGAGTTGTAGTTATTATGCCATAAAACACTGTAAATAACTATTGTCTATCAAGACAGCCAGGTGCCAGTACAGTACATAATGGTTAGTGTTCTTACCTGCCTTGTCAGTGGTCCAAGTTCAGTACCCAGCAGAGGCAAGTAGCCTCCAATGTATTTTTTCCCGACCAGTCTGGCTATGGGACTGATCCAGCCTCTTAAAAAATGGGTACCAGATAATTTTAGAGTATCCTAGGTCTGGGAAGGAAGGGTGGTGAGGATGATAACTGGTCAGCCAGCTTCATCATGTCATATATTGTTTAGAATAAGTAAAGGTGTCACACCCCAACACCAGTATGTGCCATGTCATACAATGTTTAGAATAAGTGAAGGCATCACACCCCAATATCAATGTCTGCCATGTTATACATTGTTTAGAATAAGTGAAGGCATCACACCCCAATATCAGTGTCTGCCATGTCATATATTGTTTAGAATAAGTGAAGGCGTCACACCCCAACACCAGTATCTGCCATGTCATATATTGTTTAGAATAAGTGAAGGCATCACACCCCAATATCAGTGTCTCCCGTGTCATATATTGTTCAGAATAAGTGAAGGCATCACACCCCAATATCAGTATCTGCCATGTCATATATTGTTTAGAATAAGTAAAGGCGTCACACCCCAATACCAGTGTCTGCCATGTCATACATTGTTTAGAATAAGTGAAGGCATCACACCCCAATATCAGTGTCTGCCATGTCATATATTGTTTAGAATAAGTGAAGGCGACACACCCCAACACCAGTATGTGCCATGTCATATATTGTTTAGAATAAGTGAAGGCATCACACCCCAATACCAGTATCTGCCATGTCATATATTGTTTAGAATAAGTGAAGGTGTCACACCCCAATACCAGTATCTGCCATGTAATATACTGTTTAGAATAAGTAAAGGCATCACACCCCAATACCAGTATCTGCCATGTCATACATTGTTTAGAATAAGTGAAGGCATCACACCCTAATATCAGTGTCTGCCATGTCATATATTGTTTAGAATAAGTGAAGGCGACACACCCCAACACCAGTATGTGCCATGTCATATATTGTTTAGAATAAGTGAAGGCATCACACCCCAATACCAGTATCTGCCATGTCATATATTGTTTAGAATAAGTGAAGGCATTACACCCCAATACCAGTATCTGCCATGTCATATATTGTTTAGAATAAGTGAAGGCGTCACACCCCAATATCAGTATCTGCCATGTCATATATTGTTTAGAATAAGTAAAGGCGTCACACCCCAATACCAGTATCTGCCATGTCATATATTGTTTAGAATAAGTGAAGGCGTCACACCCCAATATCACTGTCTGCCGTGTCATATATTGTTCAGAATAAGTGAAGGCATTACACCCCAATACCAGTATCTGCCATGTCATATATTGTTTAGAATAAGTGAAGGCATTACACCCCAATACCAGTGTCTGCCATGTCATATATTGTTTAGAATAAGTGAAGGCGTCACACCCCAATATCAGTGTCTGCCATGTTATATATTGTTTAGAATAAGTGAAGGTGTCACACCCCAATACCAGTATCTGCCATGTCATACAATTGTTTAGAATAAGTGAAGGTGTCACACCCCAATACCAGTATCTGCCATGTCATATATTGTTCAGAATAAGTGAAGGCATTACACCCCAATACCAGTATCTGCCATGTCATATATTGTTTAGAATAAGTAAAGGCGTCACACCCCAATATCAGTGTCTGCCATGTCATATATTGTTTAGAATAAGTGAAGGTGTCACACCCCAATACCAGTATCTGCCATGTCATAAATTGTTTCGAATAAGTGAAGGTGTCACACCCCAATACCAGTATCTGCCATGTCATATATTGTTCAGAATAAGTGAAGGCATCACACCCCAATATCAGTGTCTGCCATGTCATATATTGTTTAGAATAAGTAAAGGCGTCACACCCCAATATCAGTGTCTGCCATGTCACATATTGTTTAGAATAAGTGAAGGCGTCACACCCCAATATCAGTGTCTGCTATGTCATATATTGTTTAGAATAAGGTGTCACACCCCTTAACCAGTATCTGCCATGTCATATATTGTTTAGAATAAGTAAAGGCGTCACACTCCTTATCCAGTATCTGCCATGTCATATATTGTTTAGAATAAGTGAAGGCATTACACCCCAATACCAGTATCTGCCATGTAATATATTGTTTAGAATAAGTAAAGGCGTCACACCCCAATACCAGTATCTGCCATGTCATACATTGTTTAGAATAAGTGAACGGCATCACACCCCTAATATCAGTAGTCTGCCATGTCATATATTGTTTAGAATAAGTGAAGGCGACACACCCCAACACCAGTATGCTGCCATGTCATAATATTGTTTAGAATAAGTAGAAGGCATGACACCCCAATACAGTATCTGCCATGTCATATATTGTTTAGAATAAGTGAAGGCATTCACACCCCAATAACCAGTCTCTGCCATGTCACATATTGTTTAGAATAAGTAAGGCGTCACACCCCAATACCAGTCTCTGCCATGTCACATATTGTTTAGAATAAGTAAGGCGTCACACCCCAATACCAGTCTCTGCCATATCATATATTGTTTAGAATAAGTAAAGGTGTCACACCCCAATATCCAGTGTCTGCCATGTCATATATTGTTTAGAATAAGTAAAGGTGTCACACCCCAATACCAGTGTCTGCCATGTCATATATTGTTTAGAATAAGTGAAGGCGTCACACCCCAATATCAGTGTCTGCCATGTCATATATTGTTTAGAATAAGTGAATGTGTCACACCCCAATACCAGTATCTGCCATGTCATATATTGTTCAGAATAAGTGAAGGCATCACACCCCAATATCAGTGTCTGCCATGTCAAATATTGTTTAGAATAAGTGAAGGCGTCACACCCCAATATCAGTGTCTGCCATGTCATATATTGTTTAGAATAAGTGAATGTGTCACACCCCAATACCAGTATCTGCCATGTCATATATTGTTCAGAATAAGTGAAGGCATCACACCCCAATATCAGTGTCTGCCATGTCATATATTGTTTAGAATAAGTAAAGGCGTCACACCCCAATACCAGTGTCTGCCATGTCACATATTGTTTATAAGTGAAGGCGTCACACCCCAATATCAGTGTCTGCCATGTCATATATTGTTTAGAATAAGTAAAGGTGTCACACCCCAATACCAGTCTCTGCCATGTCATATATTGTTTAGAATAAGTGAAGGCATCATACCCCAATACCAGTCTCTGCCATATCATATATTGTTTAGAATAAGTAAAGGCGTCACACCCCATAACCAGTCTCTGCCATGTCATATATTATTTAGAATAAGTAAAGGCATCACACCCCAATACCAGTCTCTGCCATATCATATATTGTTTAGAATAAGTAAAGGCGTCACACCCCATAACCAGTCTCTGCCATGTCATATATTGTTTAGAATAAGTAAAGGCGTCACACCCCAATACCAGTGTCTGCCATGTCATATATTGTTTAGAATAAGTAAAGGTGTCACACCCCAATACCAGTGTCTGCCATGTCATATATTGTTTAGAATAAGTAAAGGTGTCACACCCCAATACCAGTGTCTGCCATGTCATATATTGTTTAGAATAAGTAAAGGCATCACACCCCAATACCAGTCTCTGCCATGTCATTTATTGTTTAGAATAAGTAAAGGTGTCACACCCCAATACCAGTCTCTGCCATGTCATATATTGTTTAGAATAAGTAAAGGTGTCACACCCCAATACCAGTGTCTGCCATGTCATATATTGTTTAGAATAAGTAAAGGTGTCACACCCCAATATCAGTGTCTGCCATGTCATACATTGTTTAGAATAAGTAAAGGCATCACACCCCAATACCAGTGTCTGCCATGTCATATATTGTTTAGAATAAGTAAAGGTGTCACACCCCAATACCAGTCTCTGCCATGTCATATATTGTTTAGAATAAGTACAGGTGTCACACCCCAATACCAGTGTCTGCCATGTCATATATTGTTTAGAATAAGTAAGGTGTCACACCCCAATACCAGTGTCTGCCATATCATATATTGTTTAGAATAAGTAAAGGTGTCACACCCCAATACCAGTGTCTGCCATGTCATATATTGTTTAGAATAAGTAAAGGTGTCACACCCCAATACCAGTCTCTGCCATGTCATTTATTGTTTAGAATAAGTACAGGTGTCACACCCCAATACCAGTGTCTGCCATGTCATATATTGTTTAGAATAAGTAAAGGTGTCACACCCCAATACCAGTGTCTGCCATATCATATATTGTTTAGAATAAGTAAAGGTGTCACACCCCAATACCAGTGTCTGCCATGTCATATATTGTTTAGAATAAGTAAAGGTGTCACACCCCAATACCAGTCTCTGCCATGTCATATATTGTTTAGAATAAGTAAAGGTGTCACACCCCAATACCAGTGCCTGCCATGTAATATATTGTTTAGAATAAGTAAAGGTGTCACACCTCAATACCAGTATCTGCCATGTCATATATTGTTTAGAATAAGTAAAGGCGTCACACCCCAATACCAGTGTCTGCCATGAGATAACCTTGACCTTTACACAAAACTCAGACTTCATTAACAGCTGGCTCTATGACGAAGGAATTACAGACGCAATTCATTATCCCACATACTGCATTCAAAACACAGCTGTTGCCAATGTGGCAGCAGACTGCCTTGTGTTGGTTTTTCATAAAATGGTATGAGTGCTGGTCATTCAGAAAGCAATGGCAAACTGCTGAACATAAATTTGCCATGAATTTTTTTTTTCTCCATGTTGCATATCCCTTACAGGACGTTGCAGTCAACACCAGCATTTTTCAGCTGCTGTTGATGTACTAGGCAAGTTTTACGTTCAGTAGTTTGCCATTGTTTTCTGAACGACCGGCTCACATACCCCAGTAGGTTACCAGAGCGGTGTGATCCGCTACCGAATCTTGTGCAGCTGTTTTCCCCATTGGATATATGGGATTACGAACAACATCGTTAACAACGTCATTAACACTTTGGCCGGGGAGACCGAAGGCAAGAAATTACAAACAGTAAAACATGCTGGGATTGACTGCGACAAATTGTAAAGGATATGCAACTAACTTTAACATCACTAGCTTATGTATATACAAACACAATTTTAAAACACAATTCAAGAAATGGGGAGCACTGCTTTTAATATGTTTATTTATGCATGTCTTGAAATGCTACCTTTCACATAACCTATGAAATTGATAAAAATTCTGACCAATTTTCTGTACAGTAACAACATCATAAATACACATTAAGTAACCCAGTTTATATGTCATCAACTCATGCAATTCCAAACAACACACAATGTGTGTTTAGCTATTGGCTGTGTTCCATGTTATACATCCTATGTTATTATATTTGTTACATTCAGTCTGAGCGTGTTAAATAAACCTGTCTAGCCATCTTAGATGGCAGCACAGTGTTATGTTTTGACATGGTGCATATCTGTCTTTCTGAATAACAAACAAAAACAGAAGTAATGGTAATTACAGCTAAAACATGTCTTCCCGAATGCAAATCAAAGTGAATGGATCTAGTCTGAAACAAGCCAAAGTATTTGGGTAATTGATAACAGCAGAGAGAAGATGTATTAAAGAGGTTAAATGTAGAATAGCCCAATCAAGAGCAGCATTTTAACAGATGAATAATATTCTAGGCAATATATCTTTGTCAATCAAGTTGAGAACAAATGTTCTTAAAGAGTTCTACAATGTTGAGCCAATCCTGATGTATGGACGTGAATCGTGAACAATTAGCGGAGTTCGCGTTTTAGGCAAGCCATTCTACATGAAACATTCCTTTCTCCACCTTACTAAGCATACACCGTGAGTCTGTAATGATTACAATATGTGTTGCAGCAGTTTCCTCCAAACATCAGAAGGCTGCTGTTACTGCCTCCACCTCCATTCTCATGCTGGAGGTTGTGGTATCATATGCCAGACTCTCCTTTTTCAAGCATCATCCATTAACCTTCGCAATGAAACCCTAGCCACTGCGTCTGTTTCTCACGACTGACTCATGGGTGTAGATCACTTTGTCACCTTCATATGCATTGCCCTGGATTAGTTGTAAAAGTCCTTGGGGGGTTATATCGAGCCAATCCTGATGTATGAATGTGAATCGTGAACAATTAACAGGAGTTCACGTTTTGTGCGATGCTCCTGGCAGGTAGCTTGTCACCCTGCAGAGAGAGTATGAGCCAGAAGGTGTCAAATACGATGCAATGAAGTCGATTTCCTTGCTTTTAACCATTAATCTTTATGGTGGGAGGCCAACATTTTTCATGACAAAAGGACATAAGAGGGGATGATATGATCAGTATCGTACCAGCCATCTTTTCCTTCCAAGTGAAATTTCTGGTCCTCATTTTACAAAATTGGGTGGATCTAAAGCTGTACTAGACTGACATCACAGCTGTACTGGGTTGACCCCAGAGCTGTACTTGGGTGACCCCAGACATGTACTAGATTGACCCCACTGCTGTACTAGGTTGATCCCAGAGTTGCACAGGTTGGGAAGAAACTCAACCTTTGCTGAGAAATAAACCTGGACCACTGCAACAGTTTGTCTGTGCACTAACCATAGAGCTACATGGATGAGGCCATGAATCATAGAAAAAATGCATTCATCTATCTAAAAGAGCCAATACAGTGTGTGTGTTTTTTAAATAATAAATCAACAAAACCGTATTACAGAATTCATCAGGTTTACAAGAATATAATCACGAGTGTCAAAATGAACGCTCTGGCTAGAAAGCCTTTGTCAGCACACAAAAGTTATTGAACGTTGAAACAACATTTAAATGATTACCAAAAAAAATATTTTTTACTCAGCCAAGGTTTGCTCTAACCAATCTGACTCGAAAAGCCTAGACTTTAAGAAAGATCTTGACCGCAGCAGGATATGGAAATACAATATAAAACAAACAAGTTTGTTAAGATCCTGTGAGGAAACAACAATTACAAACTCAAGTGGTTTAGTATTTGTGTTCTGTGCAGTACATGAGTGTAATGGTATTTAATAATATCACACAATCCCCTGATCTCTTGGACAGTGAGATCTGATACCTATCCTTCTCAGACAAAGGTGGAAAACAGGAGGTCCCATACAGGGTTCAAACTCAGCAAAGGATTGAACATTTGTCCAAGAACAACTGGTATTTAATAATATCACACAATCTCCTGATCTCTCAGATAATGGTGAAAAATAGGAAGTCCCTTGTGCACATTAAGCACGTTAAAGATATCATGTTTAAAATTGCTAAGAGTAGGCCATAAGGCCACCATGCTGACAAAATTGTAAGGAGAGAAAACCTACCGATCTACCAATAAGTGGATAGAACCCGTTAACTTTCATTGAATTTGTCCAGAGGAAGCAAACCGTTCACGAGAGCATGCTGAGGTCAGATACATTGACTTTGAGGTGCACTTCTAGGTGTGATGCACTCACTCGAAAGAGGAATAAACAAGAAGACACAAGAGCAAACAACACAAATCACTGGGTTCTAACAATAACAAATCAATGAATACACTAAATTGATCCCAAAAAAAACGATACATATAGTAATTAATCGGTCATTGACCTTGGTACATTCTGGGTTAATAAGTACATTAATATCGCAATATGATTTTCTTTTTTAATTTTCTCTGTACATTGGTATTAATTAACATATTGCTTTGTAACCCTGTCTAATGATGATTTGCCTTGTACCAAACACAAATTAAGAGAATTGTTACAATGAAAAACATTCTTATCAACCAATGCTAAATTTTATACAAGAGCTACATGTAACCAAATTATAAAGCTATCTACTGAGAATAGATAAACTAATCTACAAATTATATTACATGTTAGTTTACATAATAATAATATAAAGACCAAACATATGCAGATATCAAATTCATTAAGAAAGGAAGACAGTAACCTCCAGGAAAATTGTACATAAAAATTGAACAACCAAACAAGTATTTGATTATCATTCAGTATTTTTTAAAAAAACACATTTGCAAACTGGTTTGCATATAAATCAATCAACTATGTGAGTAACAGATATTTAATTGCATTATTTATTAAAATATTTGTGTGAACCCTACACAACATATGGATACTGTGAGACAAAACAGCATGTGGTTACTGTGAATTCAACACAGCATGTGGATACTGTGAACCCGACACATCATTTAGTTACTGAAAATCCAACACAGCATGAGTATAATGTGAATCCCACACAACATATGGATACTGTGAACCCAACACGGCATGTGGATACTGTAAACACAACACAGCATTTGATACTGTGAACCTAACACAGCATGTGGATACTGTGAAGCCAACATGACTTGTGGATACTGTGAACCCAACATGATTTGTTGACACTGTGAACCCAACACAGCATGCTGATACTGTGAACCCAACACAGCATAACTGCGAACCCAACACAGCATGTGGTTACTGTGAACCCAACACAACATGTTGATACTATGAACCCAACACAACATGTGGACACTGTGAACCCAACACAGCATGAGGATACTTTGAACCCAACATGACTTGTGGATACTGTGACCCCAACACATAATGGGGATACTGTAAACTCAACACAATATGATGATGCTGTAAACTCAACACAGCATGTGGATACTGTGAACTCAACTCATTATGTGGATACTGCGATCTCAACACAGCATGTGAATCCTGTGAACCCAACACAGCATGTGGATACTGTGAACCCAACACATCATCTGGATAATATGAACTCAACACAATTTGTTGATGCTGTGAACACAACACAGCATGTGGATACTGTGAACTCAATATGGCTTGTGGATACTGTGAACCCAACACAGCATGCATGTGGATACTGTGAACCATACACATCATGTGTATATAGTGAACCCAACACAGCCTGTGGATATTATAAACCCAACACAACATATGGTTACTGTGAACCCAACACAGCATGTTTATACCATTAATCCAATACAGCATAACTGTGAACCCAACACATCATGTAGATACTGTGAACCCAACACATCAAACTAATGTGGCAAGAGAACATCGCTTTCATCCCAAGCTGCTAGAAAGACTCTCTATCCATCACCAGGTCTCCTGCCTCATACATATTCATGCCCAGTGTGATTTTAATATCCACTATCAATCATCGTGCCGGTTGACCTCTGCCATTCCTTCCAGAAACCATGCCTTCCATTACGGTTCTGCCTAAACCACTGTGATGTTTAACATGATCAAAGTATTTCAGTTTCTGAGACACAATGTTGTTTCTGAGACAGTTTACTTTAATGTTCAGATCTTGTAGAATGTTTTCTTCTTCTTGATCTGTAGTATTCTAAGAATGTTTTAATAGATGTGGGTAATGTGAATGTTATTTTACATAGTTACATACACCTGTTATAGCACAACAAATCTCTCCGGAAATATACTATTACAATCTAGCATTAATGTGAGTGTTATTTTATATATTTATATACACCTGTTAAAGCACAACAAATCTCACCAAAAATATACTATTACAATGCTGTATTAAGGTGAGAAATCTTAAGAAAAATTTCTATACAACTATGGAGAAAAATTCTTCTTCTTGATCAATCCAAATGGACCAATGGTTCACAACCAACTCCCGCCTAGCCCATTGTAGGCTTGTTCATGATTGGTTGGATTTTGTTTTCTATAGTTAGTTAGTTAGTTAGTCGCGGTTGCAACTTCACGGCAACGGATCATCCCCATTATGCTCCATTCCTGTGCCAGTTAATATCACACAACATGCTCCTCACTCCCAATGTGAAAAGTGCAACAGACAGGAGACTTGGCAAGCCAACAGCCTGCACAGGTACACTGTGCATAATGCCGCTGCCAGAATGCCAACATAAAAGTCCTCCTCGAAAGATACAATTCATCATGGATGGAATCGGCAGTCACCAGAAAGACTTCATTGACCCGGGTTTTATCCCACAATGCTCTGTCTATTTCTGCAGAGCAACCCGCCAAAAGTGCCACACAAAGCATGAACTCCGTAGCTCCAGTGATGACTCCCAGAAGTCTCCTGAACAATGCACACATGAACCAAAAAGGCAAACCAGTCAATTCAGTGACAGCTGGCCGTTGTTCCGAACATGCAGTTCACTGTATAAACAACAGCGGACAGATGTAAAAGCTTTACACACGAATTTCACAGCTCACAGTGTCGCGCCACGCACTCACTCAGAAGCAGGGCGATGGAACCATGTACTACCAGTCCAACATGAGGAAAATGCGAATGCAAACCGTAGCCACAAGCATAAACACGCCAGAGAACTTAACGGTTCAATGCCTATCCGCCATGTTGGGGATCGGAAGTTTTTCTAAGGGATGAGGATGATATTTGTTTTCTATGGGATGAGGTAGCCAGTCTCACGCCAACCTTCCTTAGTTGCCTCTTATGGCATGTATTGTAGGTTACAGTGTTACTATTCTTTGCTTCCCGTATGGGCCCCAGCAACAAACAGGCTGTATAGAGACATGCCACTCAACATGGCAACACATCAACTTTGACAGCCTGGCAACCTGTGAAATACACTATACTACTATAATCCTGTGCAGGCATGTTAGCATGGTTGACAGAGAGTTACACTAATGTCATGAGCGTTGTCAGACGAGGGTTGGACGCCCGCAGTCATCGTCTCACTAAGTGAGTGGAAGACTGGCTACCTATCCCTCTCTGCATCCAAGCCTACGAAATGTGATGGTCCTATCACATCACAGATTCCTAGCAAGTTCCTGCTTCAGTAAATCTTGTGATTACGTTACCACCTTCACCAGGACAAAGCCAGCTACAGCAGAAGCCATCAAAGAAGTGGCACCGGAGATCTTTTTCAGTTTCCCCAACAAGAAACTGACTTCATTTAACATCCTATGCTTCTCAAGCAGCATAAATATAATGATAAAGATTAAACATATGTCCTTCTCATGAGTGTGTACACCTTCTCTAAACACTGCGATCATACATTTAACTAAGAAATATCTGTATCGCATCCACTCTATATATAAATATACTGGACACCTACTCATATCTTAAGACTCACACTGATGAAAATTAAAACTAATAAATAATTCAAAACAATGTTCTCCCATAGTCAAATTGAATAATCAAGGCACGAACAATAGATTGCACGATTTATGCCTGGCATATTTCGCTGCATCTCTTCGATTTTATTTAAAAACAGATGGTAAGGAAATACGCAGCTTACACTTGATTCAATCAAACAAGTGCCATACCCACAGAGAAGCTTGATTGCAATGGACATCAACCACTTTCTATCTCTCTCTTTGGGTGTACACCTTGACATACTGATATTCATACATCTCTTTATGCTATCTTCCCACTTGTATTGTTGTCTGTCTCTTGCCTTCAATTTTTTCCTTCAAAAGTATATTTGTTAAGAGTGGGGTTTTTGTCATCTAATGTGGCCAAAATATTTGACTCGTAGCTTTTTTAAAATTACTTTCATCAGTTTACTTCCATTTCCAGCTTCTAGATAAGACTTCTACATTGTTTGTTTTTTGTCTCCATGAAAAAAGATCTATTCTTCTCTCTCTCTCTCTCTCTCTCTTCTCTATTTCTCTCTGTGATTATGTGTATTTGAGTGTGTGTAAGCACGCACACACACACACACACTTAAAAAGACTCAATCTGATATTCTGCTTTGTTTATAACTAACCATTTCATATTTAAAAACAAACTGCATTTAAAAAATAATGGTCACTGCCTTGAGTTGTTATGGCAAATGCTCAGAAACAGTTAAGTATTGTGCTTCATAGTATATGAGTGGAAAAGGTCAGTATCACATAAATATAATTTAATGTAGCAGACGTCACATCAGACTGCTTAAACTGTACAGAACATCCATAACTGTAATAGAAATACAGTGACCACATTAATCAATAATATGACTTTCAGACTGGCCTAGTTTTAACAAAAAGCAAACAGTAAGTAAATTATAATCAATTCTTCTTCTTCTTTGCGTTCATCCGGAGTGTTTTTTCAGATGTGATTGCGGTGTGTCTGGTTAGGCACCCTTGGGTCGAAACCCTTAGGCCAACACATCCGACTTTTAGCATGCATTTTTGACCAGGTTAGCATTTCTGGGAGACCCTCACTTTTGTGGTACTGTCCACCTCCCAGCTGGTCAAGTTGGAACAGTTGAAGACTGCACGGTCATCCCTCAAATGAAGGCAGGGACAGTCCATAGCATTTTCTGCCATCCTGGGTGGCTTCCATAATTGCAGAGCCGACACATAATGCTCTGGTGCTGGGCTCACTGAGGGAATCGTCACGTCCTGCTCATGGCTGCTTTAAATCCTCACTTCAATATATTGGGCATTTCGTTCGCCCCGGGCCGTTTCCGCACAAACCAGACAGGTCTGGAGACGGTATCCACTCAGCGAGTTTTCGGACATGTGCTTGTCGTTGCGCCCGTTAGAGCTGATCCAGGCACGACAGACATTCGGAAAACTACCTAGTCAGAGCTGTTCCGAACAAGAGCGGCATTCGGAAACTAGGTAGTCAGAGCTGTTCCTAGCACGAGAGACATTCGGACGAGACATTTCACTCGGACGTAAATGCGTAGTGCTAATTTTTAGTCTGCCACCCATAGGACGGCACTTCCGACTTTGGCAGGCATTTTTTAATGAGGTTAGCCTTCCTCGGAATTATAATCAATTAACAGACAAATGTTGTCACATTAAAGTTTATTCTTACACAAATTTTGAAATTAGCTACAAAAACTGCCAACTTGGTTGCCCAACATCAGCATTATTAAAGTAAACACTTGTACATAAATTTGCTCATAATAATAGTGCATATCTTAGATACACAGTTTACTTATAAGCATGTTGGTTTGTTTCAGTGTTCACTGAAAAATAGCCAGTTGCTGAAGAAAATTATTCAGAAATACTAAAACTATAACCTGTTAACCAACTCTCATGCAGTCAAATAATGTGTGGTCTGCAGATGTGTTTAGAATACAGTCTTCTTGTTTCTTAAAAACACTCAGATGGCTTAGGGCCAAATTAAAGATGGCTCGCTTATGTAAGAAAACATCAATGACTTCACATACGACTTTACAATAAATATGGTCTAATGTGACAAAATTAGCCTACTGACTGAGTTAACATGCACAAGTCATTTTGAAAGACACAAAACCATTAAATAATACATCTGCCAATTTACACTCAAAACACCTGCTTAATATCGTTATATTCTGAGAGAAGAAAAACCTTCAAAAGTCATGGTTCTATCACTGGAGTTGAGGCACTTGGGAAACCAAAAGTCATGGTTCTATCATCAGAACTGAGTCTCTGAGTTCACGTATATCTGCTTCATTGGAGTCAGGAATGTTTGCAGTAATCATTGTGTACTCCTGGATAAAACAAAGAAAATTGTAGTGAACAACCACAAACTAAAACTGTTTAGCCCTTAAACTCTGTTAACACTCACATACTCACACATATACAAAAGAGTTACATAACATAAGAGAACAAGATTGCTATGTGGCAAACATATAAAGCTAAACATTAATGTCAAAGAAATCAAATATCCAAATATAAAAAAACAAACAGTAAAAATTGTCTTTATTTTTAAAACCTTCATGTATATTTTTAAAAGCTTTCAAAGAACTAATAAAATGTGTGCAAATATGGAGCAATGCTGAACATCTCAGAAACAAGATTGTGAAAAGAGGTGTCATGACCTTCTATTTGCCATTGATCAATCCCTCACATCAACCATAGAAGATGAATATCAACTTCAAGAAAACTAATGGTCATCACAAGGGAAGAGTGGAAGATAAACTCTATGGACCGCTGTGTGAACTGAAAAAGACAGTTCAATTCATACAAGAGACAGCATTGCAGTTATAGACATATTTCAAGCGAACGAAAGAAGAAGAAGAAGACAAGGGAAGAAACAGGGAGAATTGTGAAGGAGGACTCTGGTGCTTTTGATGAGACCACAAGTAGCCTGACTATGGAAGTCATGGCAGTAAGTAAAGATAACATGGCTTGAGACACAGACATTCACTAGGGCATGTTTCCTTAGTGGCTCAATGGATATGGATGGCTCAAAGCGGATAGAGATGGGGATGAATCCGAAGAGAGTGATTGCTGTCTCTGGAGCGGTCTTGGCTGGCAAAGATTAGTTTCATCTTCGTGCCAGGGTATGCGGGAGTACAAGGAAATGAGCGGGCTGACAAACTCGCAGGTAAGGCTACTGTGGAGGGCGGAAACGCCATGGACCAGGCTGGCGTTTTGAATGGGATATGACAGTGGTTCTCAACCGGTGGGTAATTCCCCCCCCCCCCCCCAGGGGGGAATTTTAGGGTTTCCAGGGGGGGAATGAAGACCATTTCAAGATTGCGTTAATACAAGAACCGATTACTTGATATTGTTTTTCCCTTCATACTTTACAGTTATGTACGTCTCATCCTTCTAAAATTCATTTTATAAAGTAAGTAGACCCTACAAATCATGTTTTATGTGGATGTCTAGACTTGTTTTAGTATGTGCTATTAAATTTACCTTCCATTTTTACATATACTGTGTAGGGGTGGGGGGATTTTTAGATAGGAAATATGAAAGGGGGGGGGGGGGGAATGACGTTCTGAAAATGTGAAGGCGGGGGGCACGGGCCAAATTTTTGATAGGAAGGGGGGAAATGACGTTCTGAAAATATGGTGAAGGGGGCACGGGCTAAAAAATGTTGAGAACCACTGCTCTATGAGAAGTAAGACTTTTGCGAGAACCAAGTGATGACTGTGAATCTACAACCATGGTCAGACTGCGAGAACAGCAAATTAAAAGAGGTGTGGCCAAACAAGAACACTACGCAGGAAGCCAAAGAAGATTGATAAACTAACACAGAACTGGTGTTGTTAGCCGCTACACGCTGCGGGATTTGCTGAGGAGGGGATCCAAGCACTTATAGACTGAATGGTTCGATGTGCAATGAGGATGATTTGTCGACTAACTAACTAACTAACAAGGGAAGAAACAGAAACTAACTGTCATAAACTGTCATTTACTACCAATATAGTACCTTGCGGTGTATGGCAGGGGGCCTTGAGCTTGAGGAATTAAGTGCTGTATACTACGATATCAGGAGATAAGTAGGGACGGAATCTGCATTTTAGACTACATTAAACAACAGCAAGCCAACTGGTTTGGCCATGTAACAAGTTTATGCCATTTAGACATGGCAAAATCAGAGCAAAAGATTGCTCCCTACAATTGATGAAAAGGTGGAATATCTTAGGCTGTAAATACTACCGTGTCTGAAGTATATACCAGTGATCTCAACAGATGGCTCTTCTCAAAATAATGCTGAAAGGCAAACTGGGATGGAGGAGATGATCGTGGTGATGATGAAGAAGAAGAAGAGGAAGACCAATAACAGGGAATCACTCATTAAGAATTCATTTAGATGAAAGCGCATCATGAGGACATATGGATGTTTTAGAGGTCCGTATCATTTTAGAGCCTGTAGTGATCACGGGAAAGAATCTTTCAGCTGAAAGTACAAACTGAATTATCCCTGGAGGTTAATACAGAATTCTCTGACAGGAGATATAAACAGAATTCTGTGATTGGTGATGCTTACAGAATTCTCCTATTGGTGGTATGTATAGAATTCTTTAACTGGAGTTACATAAATATATTTGAGATTAATTAAGAAAACATGTGAATTTACTGTAAACTGGCTTTTCAATGGAGAAGTGTGACTACTGTGAGGGGAGCAAATCTAATCATTAAAGGAGGAAACCAAAAGAATATAAAATATAAATTAGATCTGGACTTTTCAAACACCTAGTTATAAATACAGGTGTGGCAAAGACGCTGTGACTGCAATTTTTTATCCCGCATAGCGCGTTCGAAACACAGCTGCTGGCGATTTGGAAGCAGACCGCCTTGCTTTGGATTTGATGCAATAGTATGAGTGCTGGTTGTTCAGGAAGGAATTGCAAACTACTGAATGTAAACTTACGCAGAAATCAATAACAGCCAAAAAATTCTGGAGTTGACTGCAACATCCTGTAGAGGATATGCAACTAACCATGAATACATATATTGATTAAATAATGAATGGACATTTTTCAAATAAATGATGAATGGAAATTTGTTTTAAAAAGCACACAGATATGTAAATTGCATACCTCCATATCCTCTTGTCAAATCTGCTGATACCCAGATCTGGTCACAGGTGAAATACTCCACTCTACTAAGATAAAGCCAGCAGCACCCACTGTTCCAGAAATCACTAATATTAGAAGCTGCCACTGCAGGAGAAGTACATTGCTGTAGTAGAATGCAACAGCTGCTGCAACCGACTGATGGAGAAAAGCATGATACAACATTTTACAATACAATAATATTCAATTGTATTAGCAAGAACACATGCTTTCTCTGTGATATATCATTGCTTTTTGAACGACATTAACAAATTGTTTTCGTTAGTTTTTTGTTTGTTTTTCTTGTTAAACTTGCTAAAGATATTTTAAAATAAGTTAACAGATTCAGTGCCAAACAAAAAGTAGGGTTGGACCACACACAAATGGAAGGCAGAAAATGGGAAGTAGGGGTGTGTCACAATTATGACTTAAAAGTTGTCAATATGGTAGCAGACATGTTGTATTATAAAACAATGACATCATTCTGGTGAAATATAAGCCAATGGCAGATACGGAATGTCGCTTAAGACAATTAATCATCCCATGGCACTTGAACAGTTAACTAACAAAGAGAACTGGCTACTCACATTAAAATAAACATCGGCCACAGTGCCTCATAAAACTAAAAAAGTTGGAGGAGAGGAGAGGAAGGAAAAACCATCATGGCATGGAAAAACATTAGTGTCAGAAATGATTGGATACAAGACAGAAGGCTCTGGACAGATGTGATTACCCATGCCACACAATATGGACTGTATGAAGAAACTAATTATGATGTATTCCAAAAGACTGGTTTCAGGTCGTATTCTTCTTCTTCTGCGATCATCCTGAGTTTTTTGTTTTTTTTTCGGACGTGATTGCGTTGTGCCTGTTTACAGCAGAGCTGCGTTCTTGTGTCGTTAGGCCGACACATCCGACTTCTGCGGGCATTTGTTGACCGAGTTAACCTTCCTGGGGTGTTTCAGGTCTATTGCCCAAACAAAAAGATTTCCATCCCCCTGTACTCAGATAAGACAGTGCTACTTCCACGTCTGTCTGTATAAGAGTATCAAGGTGACATTCATGTTAGTATCACAGCCTGGGATTCTGAGATAAGTGTCAACTATCTTTTTCAAATTATCATTGTCTCTTCATTGTTCCCATTTTTTCATCTTTTTATCCCATTCTTATGCCTTAATGTTTTCACTGGAAGGTCTGCTCCATGATTATATGTTGTGTTTTGTGTAAATTTGCTTGCTGATGAAGGTTAGTTTCTTCAACTTCCTGTGTGTTTCATAATTCTGTTCTGTAAAGCTGTATTACTTTGTGTTATTTTATATTGTTTACATTTCCACAGCTTTACCGCAGTTCCACTAATTTTATTCATGCGTTAACTAGTGAAAGAAGGACAATCTACATTACAGATGTAAAGCAGGTAGGCTGGCTGTAGCTAACTGGCATGCACTTACCTGCATAAATTTAAACACAGCAAATGCTGCTGAGCTATCCCCCGGAAACATGACTCCAATAATAGAATAAATCTGGAATTATAAGATTTTTGTAGTTTTCAATACCATAATTCAGAACCGTAGACAAGTGCACAATATTGTAATAACTGGAAAAGGAAGCACAATATTGCAATAACTGTGTGTACGCACGCGCACATGTGCTTTTTTCTTCTTCTCATTCAGGTTCCTATGCATGCATGACACTTGTTGTGGATTAGACTGTTTTCATTTCTCTCAATAGCTGATGGTGTGCTTTAGTTAACATTCAGTTTTTTTGTCTTGGATGTTCTCAGTTTATATTATCTCCATTTGTCTAAATCCATTCACTCAACATGGCCAAACAATCTTAATCTGTTAAATGTCATAACACTGACACTAGATGGGTGTTTAGAGATGTAGATGAGTTCTATGCTTGTTGTTAACCTGCATACATTGGTATCACTACTTCTGAGCTTGTTGTTAACCTGCATACATTGGTATCACTACTTTGTATGGATTGAAAATATTGTTCTAAGCACCATATTTTCAAACTGATGCACCAGATCAAAATGTTGGTTTATTGTCCTCTATGTTTCTGATCCACACAGTGCTGTTGGTATGATCAATGTTTATATATGTTTACTGAATGAGATGTAAACTTCGACATAACGGGCATCATTTCCAGAGTATCATTCCAGGGTTACTTGGTTGGTTGGTAAATTCCTCTAGAAAACTAAATTTTAACTCTTTAGTTTGATGCATTGACTTTCTGGTTGTACTTCATAGCGACACAAATCCCTCTACCACAGTAAGACGGAGATTTGTGAGAAGTGTATCAAGTACACTTAAGAAAATATTCTTCTTCTTTTTTTCCCCTCCAATATAACATTATGAGAAGAAATAAATTGGAGAACTTGGTGACAACTGGCAAGATTGAGGGGATGAGAACAAGGGGAAGGCAGAGAAGTAAATACCAGGATGGCTTGGCTACATGGCATGGTCGAGACAAGAACAATGATCTGATTCACGACTCTGGTGATCGCATGAGATGATGAAACCTGATCATCCGCCATTATCGGCATGGCACATGATGACTATAGCAGAAACCCTCAACCAACTCACGATGAGCCCTTTCTGGACTTGATGATGTTGGTAGGGCTTGGAGGATTTGTTGATGTTGGTAGAGCTTGGTGGATTTGTTGATGTTGGTAGGGCTTGGTGGATTTGTTGATGTTGGTAGGGCTTGGTGGATTTGTTGATGTTGGTAGGGCTTGGTGGATTTGTTGATGTTGGTAGGGCTTGGTGGACTTTATGACGTTGGTGCCACATAGTGGTCACGCTCACGCGCACCACCTAATAGGAATTAGGAGATTCCCAGTCTAACAATAGAATGACTTGACCACTAGAAACTAAGGACGACGTAAGCATCGTCAGGACAGCAACAGAGGTCGCTTCGAGAAAGGACATCAAGTCAGCTGTGTTTTCCTTTGAGCTTCGTGATAAAAGGATTTGATCGTCTAGGCGAGGCATATTTACTGAGAGAAGGGATCGCCTGTTTGTATAGCATTCATACCATGTTCGGACCGGGACATAATAAATTATAGACGACGAGTTTGCAATAGTTTGCGATAGTCCTTGAGAGACTGAGCAATTACAGAAAGACATGAACAGCTGGGTTTGTATTGACATGTAACGTCCCGTCCCCGTGTCAGGGGCCCGTTATATTTTTACAACAGTGTTTTGTCTATTTCTGAAAAGGAGATCAAATCTGAATAAAAAGGATTGTCTCAAATTGCACCAGTCTTTAAGGTGAGCGACTTTGTTACATTTTACTCCAGTTGAGTTTTAACGCTTTGGCGGTTGAATGACAATCGAGACATGTGGGGACTTCGATCCGAGGAAACAATGGTTTAATGTAAACAAGCGACGATTGATTCCCGCCATATCAGAAGTAAACATACAAAGAATGCGCGCCACGATGATAAATTCCTTAGCACGCTGCAGCATCAGGATTACGTATGATGCGCCAACATGGCAGCTGATTTAATGTAAGCTGTGTTGTGTCGCCAGAAAACGATACATTTTGCAAGATAGGTTTGCACGGAGAGTAAGACACTATTGATAACGATTAAAATCCGCAATTTTATGGGTTGTTTATAAGAAAAGAACGACTGCCGCTTTTAGAATGTAGACATTTGCACGTCAAGTTGAAGTGCACGACTATTGCAAACGACGCGCACCGTCTTAAACTCAGTGGAAGGCGGAAATTGCAGCTGGTACAAACAACAGTTACTGACTGCAAACATTCAATATTGATCTACTAAATGTGAGATTATTTAGATGTCGTTTGCTACACACAAGGTAAGAGATTAAACTTGTGCTATTCCACAAAGTTGTACGACAATGGGACACTATATCAGTTTCGATGTCCGCTATCAGGAGACATACTACACTTGCTAGTACCAATTGTGTACCCAGGATGGAATTAAACACGTTTTGGAATTAGACGTAGTCTACACAAAATAGACAAGCAGTTGACACAGCACACTGCACAACTCTTGAACATTAATATATACTACAGTCAAGATACACTTGGCGAGGAAAATGATATATACATAATGTTATTGGCTGCCGACACTCTGTCAAATTTACACTATCGGCACAAGGAACATTCATTACTTTTCTGGAGACATTATAGAGATTAAGTATTTAACATTTATCTAACATTTCAACGTACGTGATGTCGGTTGTCAGTATGGATGATGATGTATAATATACATTGTGGAGAGTACTTATACTTTCCTCCACCAAGATTCTGAAGGAAATATAGGTGGGACATTCAGTGGGACTGTACACACGATATATTACGTCGGGACTTATTGCATCTAGTCCTACACTACCACTCTGATACCAGGTCATTAAGACAACGCCACATATAGATACACAGACAACAGGACACTTACCTCCACACGGCATTTATACGACTTCACCAACTTCTACACATTTATGATGCCATTATCAGGAACATATAGAGACACTTATGGATGTTACACATTGCACCGCTGTACCAAGTGACTCAATTATTTATCGGCACTTGTTCCAATGTTAGCGATCCTCACTAGGACACCGTTGATCTCATTTACGGACATGGAAGTAACACTTCGTTCGTCTAACGATACCATTTCATGATTGTGGATTGACACATCTCTTGCAACATCAACGTATACGAATTTTCTACATGGAATGTTTGACTTTTCAACATCAACGCTTCACACTAGACACTGATTGACTTTACTCGGATACACTACACACGTCAGGAGGCTACTCACTCTACACTTCAGATGTTACGCATCAGGACGCTATACGGATTGACATTTTTTTTATTGAGTGTGATACCATTCGTCTTCACAGCTGAACTGTACGACACTTATGTAATTATACTTCATTGTGGGCATCAAGCATTCCATTACCAACAGCATTCAGCCTAAAATAATAAGGCTACTATAACTCAAATTTCGTCGAACATACCCAAGCCAATCACGTTTCACATGGGTTGGTCACGAACCGCGTTGGTTCGGGTTTGAGTACAAGTTAATTGTACTCTCGTAAAAGCAAGGAGCAATTTACTTAGGATATACAGTTCCTTCTTTTGGTATATCTTGGCCAACATATAGGATGTAAATTGTCGAGCTCATTGTATCTACGGGCACGAGAACCGGAAACAGGCCAGTAAATTGTTCATTGTTGATTGATGTTATGTTGACTCATAATAAGGCTATTTATTTTATTTCGTGGGCGGTTGGAAGGGCCTTGATGAGCTAATTAAGATTAGTACTTGATTGGTTCATGAAGTGATTTGTGTGTTGATAGTCGCCAGGTCATTACGAATTAATTTTTTGTTTTGATCTTGCGGGCGTCACCACAATACTGTCGTCTTGTCTTAAGTGTAGTAGTATAGTATGAGCATTATCCGAAAAAAAATGTGTGGATAAAGTTTGTTATCGTTTGTGAACAGTAATATATATTTGCGTCATTCGTCGATCGTTTTTATGATTGGTAGTTGTCTTGCGTTGCATATATTTTATATTAGATATATTTTTTCATATTTATTTCTTTAGTTTATATCGGTTTCGTTCATTATAGAGATATTTACTTGATTTTTTGTGGTGTTCGAATTTACACTACAAATTTAATTGAGTTTATATTTGCTCAACTGTGATACGACATTTACCTTACTATCTGAGTGATAGTGATTTGAGACAATATCACAATTTTGTCGATTCTTTTCTTCTCTTGCCTACTTCCATATTTATTTCAGCCAGATAGCTCATTTTACAGGTAGGACAATAGGACAAGATGTCTACACTGCAACATTTCATTGAGTTGGGTGAGAAGACTGGTCTGACTGGTGCTGAGCTTCGAAATTGGGCAAAGCTTGAGTTCAGTGAACAACAGAAGCGTGACAAAGAAGATCGACAACTTCAACTTGCAGCAGAGAAGGAGCTAAGACAACTTCAAGCTACACGTGAGAAGGAGGAAAGACAGGAAAGATTGACAGCAGAAAAGGAAACCAAACAACTTCAGATGGCTCGTGAGAGAGAACTGAAGGAAAAAGAGATAGGTTTGGAACGCGAACGAATGGAGGCTAGAGAAAAAGAAATAGCTTTGGAACGCGAAAGAATGGAGGCTAGAGGAACAAAAATAGTTTTGGAACGCGAACGAACAGTGGCTAGGGAAAAAGAGTTAATTATAGAAGCAGATTTGAAGATGAAACAAATGGCTGCAGAGGCGGAACTTAAGGAGAAACAATTGGCTTATGATAAGGAAAGACTGGCTACAGAGACACTCTGGAAGGACAAAGAGGTTGAAGGTAACCTAAAGGTCAAGACACTTGAGATGGAACGTGAAGCTGAAATCGAGCGAGAGAAATTGCTTGCTAAACAGAATGATCCTGTGAAAAAGTACCAAGGTTTATTCAGAATTTTCAACAAAGTGATTTTGTTAGTTCATGGGTAACCAATTTTTAAGTGCTCGTAAAGTACTACAAGGTACCGGAGAAGGACGTACCGATTTTATTTCACCGTCATCTCGCGTTAGAGCCGATAAAAGTGATAGAGTTGATTCCTGAGGATTTGCGTACAAACTACAAATATATGCGCGATCGTGTGCTATCACATTTTTCTTTGGATGAATCTGGTTTACGAACTAAGTTTAAAACACTTACACCGAAATCGAATCAAACATTCCTTGATTTCGCTTCTGAAATGTCTTCTAGCTTTGACAAGTGGTGTAAGGCTGCTGATATTAATGCTAATTATGAAAAAGTTAGAGACTTAATTATCAGAGATAGACTGTTATCTGCGATACCAGAACCTATGTCAGTATTTCTTATGGAAAATAAATGTAAGAGTTTAAGTGAGATGGAAACTAAAGGTGAATCTTATTTCAATGCACATAGGGATATTTTTGCTAACTGTGCACAACCTGAATTAGTGATAGGAGCAAGTGCAAAATTTCAAAGAGGAAACGGTAAGTTTAGAAAGTTTAGTAGTGGTAGCAATAGAAATAGTCCTTACAATAGAGAAGGTGATAGACCAAGGAAAGGCCAATTCACCAGATGCCAGTATTGTAGATTATCGCATGGAAACTTAGAGATGTGTGATAAACATCCAGGTTATACCGCATATCTGAAAGACATTACGGCAAAGAAGAGAAATAAGTATGACTCTTTTAAAAGAAGCATAAAGTGTTTCTCATGTAGGGCGTACGGACACACTAGTAGGTCTTGTCCGATGAGAAATTCCTGGAAGGAAGCGAGTACAGCATACATATACTCCAGTAGTGACTCAGACGATTTAGAAGAGACACACGCAGCTATCATACAACAGTATGATGATCAGACTGACAAGTCAGATAAAGGTATAACTGACAATATTAGTAATGAATGTATAGAAACAATTCATGAAGCTAATGCCGTTAGCATACAAAATGGCAAATTAAAAATCCATCAAGCATGGGTAAATGGTGAACCCACTACTTGCATTCGTGATTCTGGAGCTTCGATTGTCGGAGTAGATCGAAAGCTGATAAAAGAAGAAGATTATACAGGCGAAACTGTAGAGTGCAGAACATTCGGTGGCACAATAGAGAGATATAAGATTGCCACGATTACAATTATGTCACCATATTACGAAGGCACAATAAATGCAGCGGTATTACCAAATCCATGTGCCGGATTACTGATTGGTAACATACCAGATGCGAAACAATTAATGCACGATCAAGCAAAGCAATGGGAGATTGATCATGCAAAAGCTAATGCAATTACAAGAGCTCAAGGAAAAAGGGATAAAGACAGTGACAAATTAGAAAATAATATCAGACTAGTGACTGATTTACCAGAAGATCAGAAACAAGATCCGACTCTACAATCTTGTTTTAAGAAACTGAGTGAACCAATAAAACAAGGTAAAAGAGGTAATTGGAAATTTTTCCTAGACAATAATATTTTATCGAGACGATATGATAGAGGTACATCACGTTATTTTCAGACAGTACTCCCATCGAAATATCGTACGGAAGCATTAAAATTAGCACATGATTCTCCATTCGCTGGTCATATGGGAATTGCTAAAACCACTAATAGATTGCTAACGCAGTTCTATTGGCCTGGATATAACAAAGACATTACCACACATGTACGTTCATGTACATTATGTCAGATGACCACACAAAAAGGCAAACATCCCAAAGCACATGTTCAGAAAACTGATTTGGCATCACGACCATTTCAGAAAATAGCTATAGATATTGTGGGTCCGCTAAATACAACTACTGATCGAGGCAATAGATTCATATTAACTATGATTGATCTTTGTACTCGTTGGCCAGAGGCTATTCCTTTAAAATATATCACGAGTAGATCCATTCTAGATTCATTGTTGATAATTTTTAGCAGAATAGGATTTCCTAGCTGCATATTATCAGATAGAGGTAGTCAGTTTATATCAACGGCTACTCAAGAGGCAATGAAGATACTTGGGATTCCACAGGTGTTTAGTTCACCTTGGCACCCGATGACAAATGGTGTGAATGAGAACTACAACGGAGTTCTTAAACGAACTCTGGCGAAAGTAGCTGCGGAAAGACCCAAAGATTGGGATATTTTATTACCAGCTGTACTATTTGCATACCGAGAGGTACCACAATTTAGTACAGGGTTTTCTCCATTCGAATTGGTATATGGAGCAAATCCAAGAGGTCCATTATTAATATATAATGACTTACTCACAAAGAAAACATATGATCATCCGAAAAGAGATGCATATGAAATGGTGACACAATTAAGAGACAAAATTATCACAGCTTGTCAGATTGCAAAATCTGCACTGGATAAAGCTGGAGAAAGATACAGACAATATGGTAATAGGAACGCCAAGACAATAGTCTTGAAAGAAGAAGAAGAGGTTTGGTTATTGTTACCTGATCCTCGAGATTGTCTTGTTACTTCATGGCAAGGTCCATTTAAGGTGATTAAGAAAATTAGCGATGTAGATTATCGTATTGATGTGAATGGCAAACATAAAATTTTTCATATTAATATGTTGAAGCCATATATTCCACGTGAGGATAACTCAGGTCAAGTGACACAACAAATTCCTCATAGGATAGCAACAGCTTGTTGGGTAATTAATGAGCAACAAGAAGATGCTATAAAACAACAGATTCCAACACCTATAGTTAATAGCGACAGTAATTGGCAAGCGATACAGATAAGTAAAGATTTATCAGCACAAGATAGAGAAAAGCTGATTACTGCAATAAAGGAATATAGTTCAATTTTTTCAGATAAACCGGGGCAGACATCACTGATTAAACATAAAATAACTTTATTATCAAATGTCCCAGTTAAAGTGAAACCATATCCTATTCCAATACATTATCTAGAAAAAGTTACTGCAGAAATTTCAGATCTAGATAAAACTGGAATTATAAAAAAATCAATTTCAAATTACTGTTCACCAGTTGTAATTGTTAAGAAAAAAGATGGTTCATTACGTTTATGTGTTGATTATAGAAAAGTTAATGAATTAACTTTACTAGATGCAGAACCTACGCCAAATATTGATGAGTTAATTGAAACCATGGCAAACTCGAAATTATTTTCGAAAATTGACCTTACAAAAGGATATTGGCAAATTCCTATGGAGGAAGATTCAAAGCATATTACAGCTTTTAGCACGCCGTTGGGTTTATATGAATGGGCATATCTTCCATTTGGTTTACAAAATGCACCGAGTACATTCATGAGAATGATGAGAAGATTACTTCATGGAATTACCAACGTAGCAACTTATATGGATGATATTTGTATTCATACTTGTGATATTGACACACATGTTAAAATTCTAAAACAAGTTTTTCAGAGAATACAAGAACATGGGTTGAAAGCTAAACCAAGTAAAATTGAGATAGGGTTTACTGAGATACAATTTCTAGGTCATAGAATTTCTAACGGATTTAGGAAAACAGATCCATTAGTTGTGACAAAGATTCTTAATATCAAACCTCCAACATCCAAAAAGGAGCTTAGGAGTGTATTAGGCTTGATTAATTATTATCAAAAATGTATCCCTAATTTTCCACATATGACAGCAACATTCTCGGAACTTTTAAAGAAAGGTCAACCAACAAAGATAGTTTGGACAGAGGATCATGAGAAGTTATTACAACAAATAAAAACTCTGTTTAGTACATATCCTATTTTGAAATTACCTGATATTTCAAAAGACTTTGTTTTACAAACGGATGCTAGTTTACATGCTATTTCAGCTGTATTACTTCAATTACATGAAGGGAAACTACATCCTATTCTTTACTTCAGTAAGAAGCTATCTGAAACTCAGAGAAACTATGCTGTTACTGAACTAGAGGCTCTAGCTTTAATTGAAAGTATTGAGAAGTTCTCTAGATACTTACTAGGTAGGAAATTTCTGGTTCTTTCGGATAACAAACCTTTACAAATTTTCAAATCGGGTCATCCGAAGAATTCTAGAATACATAGATGGTCATTACTATTACAGGACTATGAATTTGACATCTGTCACATTCCTGGAAAAGATAATAATCTCGCTGACATTCTGAGTCGATTGTAGAATGGCAGATTTTCTTGTTGATTAGTTATAGTTGAATTATAGTTATAGTTCTTGTTTATATAAATTGAGTTCATAGTTCATAATGATATATATATTCAGGTGATTACTTATATATAAAGCCTTGTTAGAAAGTCAATATGACAATAACCAACATGATAATATAGGTTATTAGATTAAATATTATAAATAGAATGAAGGTACATTCATATCTGATATGTGTTCAAAACAGAGCCACGACAAGGATGAAACACAAGTGCTTGCTGTTGGAAAGAAGACAGTCAGGAAGAAAATTTTAAGTATCACTCTGTATTTGTCAAAAACATTAACCATATGTGATGTTATAAATGTTAAAATTGTATATTAATTAGAATTACATAACGTTTATATTAGTTAATTATGAAGTTTGGGTTCAAAGTGATAAGATGGTATGCTATATGTTTATGGATCAGTACAACAGGAGCTAAATAACAATATATGATCAAGCGAGAGTCCAAATCCCAAAGGAAAATATCGGAAAAAGTTAAGGTGGAGTCACAGACAAGCACCCGACCCATTAAATGAATGATTAGTTATATCATGACAGTACGACAACAAGTAACGACTACGACTAACATGGTTACTGGGAAATCTTCATTATTACCCTCGTCCGAAACTCATGGTAATACCAAGAGCTAGGACACACTTGTCATTAGGACAAGGTAGGGACTAATATGTTTATTAGTTGAACTGATTCCATAGGATCAGTCACACGACGTCCGACGTAGGGATCGGACAGGTGGGCGTGCCCATTATGTAGCATTTATAATTTTTTTTTGGAGGGTTAATGATGTGGTAAATCCTAGAACTATGTAGTGATGAGTAAAAGAAAGTTATGGTTACAGTTGTAAGTATCATATATGATAGGAAAAATGACTTAGCATTTTTTTCTGGGAGGGGGCATTATGCCACATAGTGGTCACGCTCACGCGCACCACCTAATAGGAATTAGGAGATTCCCAGTCTAACAATAGAATGACTTGACCACTAGAAACTAAGGACGACGTAAGCATCGTCAGGACAGCAACAGAGGTCGCTTCGAGAAAGGACATCAAGTCAGCTGTGTGTTTTCCTTTGAGCTCCGTGATAAAAGGATTTGATCGTCTAGGCGAGGCATATTTACTGAGAGAAGGGATCGCCTGTTTGTATAGCATTCATACCATGTTCGGACCGGGACATAAATAAATTATAGACGACGAGTTTGCAATAGTTTGCGATAGTCCTTGAGAGACTGAGCAATTACAGAAAGACATGAACAGCTGGGTTTGTATTGACATGTAACGTCCCGTCCCCGTGTCAGGGGCCCGTTATATTTTTACAACAGTGTTTTGTCTATTTCTGAAAAGGAGATCAAATCTGAATAAAAAGGATTGTCTCAAATTGCACCAGTCTTTAAGGCGAGCGACTTTGTTACATTTTACTCCAGTTGAGTTTTAACGCTTTGGCGGTTGAATGACATTGAGACAGTTGGTAGGGCTTTGCAGTTAGTTTTTCTACGGGATGAGGTAGTTAGTCTCACATTAACCCTCATCAGTCCTCTACAAAATGTAGAGTAGGTTACAATATTACTATTCTCTGCTTCTTTTATGGACCCCATTATTACACTGTTACTATTCTGTTTTTCTTATGGACCCCATTATTACATTGTTACTATTCTCTGTTTTTCTTATGGACCCCATTATTACACTGTTACTATTCTGTTTTTCTTATGGACCCTGATATTCCACTGTTACTATTCTCTGCTTCTCTTATGGACCCGATATTACACTGTTACTATTCTCTGCTTCTCTTATGGACCCGATATTACACTGTTACTATTCTCTGCTTCTCTTATGGATCCCAATGTTACACTGTTACTATTCTCAGCTTCTCTTATGGATCCCAATATTACACTGCTACTACCCTCTCTTTTTCTTATGGACCCTGATATTACACTGTTACTATTCTCTGCTTCTCTTATGGACTCCAACATTACACTATTACTATTCTCTGCTTCTCTTATGGACCCCAATATTACACTGTTACTATTCTGTTTTTCTTATGGACCCCAATATTACACTGTTACTATTCTCTGCTTCTCTTATGGACCCTGATATTATACTGTTACTATTCTCTGCTTCTCTTATGGACCCGATATTACACTGTTACTATTCTCTGCTTCTCTTATGGATCCCAATATTACACTGCTACTACCCTCTCTTTTTCTTATGGACCCCGATATTACACTGTTACTATTCTCTGCTTCTCTTATGGACCCCAATATTACACTGTTACTATTCTCTGCTTCTCTTATGGACCCCAATATTACACTGTTACTATTCTGTTTTTCTTATGGACCCCAATATTACACTGTTACTATTCTCTGCTTCTCTTATGGACCCTGATATTATACTGTTACTATTCTCTGCTTCTCTTATGGACCCCAATATTACAGTTACTATTCTCTGTTTTTTTTTTTATGGACCCCATTATTACACTGTAACTGTGCTCTCTTTTTTTATGGACCCCGACATTACACTGTTACTATTCTCTGTTTTTCTTATGAATCCCAATATTACGCTGAAACTATTCTCTGCTTCTCTTATGGACCCCAATATTACACTGTTACTATTCTCTGTTTTTTTATAGACCCCATTATTACACTGTAACTATCCTCTCTTTTTCTTATGGACCCCGACATTACACTGTTACTATTCTCTGTTTGTCTTATGGACCCCGATATTACACTGTTACTATTCTCTGCTTCTCTTATGGACCCCGATAACACATAAGCATCTGAAAATATTACTCAGATAAAGTTTACTTACTTGAGTGTTGAAGCTGCTGTCACCAAAACCAAGAAGGAAACTAGCTACTACAGCCAAGTATTCACTGTAGAGAACAAAGAAGAATGATATACTAACAATGTCTTCAGTGTAAAAGAAAAAGCAGATTAAAATATACTTATGGTATGATGACTGCAACTGAGATTGCTATAATGATGAGTTCCTATATTTCCCCTTTGGTTTGTGCATAATTAACACTGAATATAAAACTAATTGCCCTTAAAGAGGTCAAAAAACAAATGAAGCTCATTACTGGAATCAGAAATTAAATAGCCAGCTTTTTGTGAAGACATGCTATATGAAGACAGAATTTGAGGAAAAATCAGAGAGAGAGAAATCAGACCCATGTAGGGTTATAATCACATTGGACCTGGGGTGTAAGGGTTGGCCAGTAGTAGCTGTGCTGAATGGGAGGTGCAACAAGTGATTCATGACAATCTGCGCCCAAGCAATGTAATCATCTACATGGATGGCTCTGTGCTAAGAGGCCTAGGGGTTCATAATAAAAGTTAATGGTCAGTGTATAGTGCAGGAGAGCCTGTGCTCCCACAAGAGATACCATGATATCTAGTCTGAGAATAGAGGTGGAGGCAGTCACTGCAGAATTACGCTGGCTGGAGGACACAGCACATTCTCTGTGGTTGTAATGGACTCATGGAGCATGCTGAGAAGGGTGAAGACATGCTTTATGCAGAGTGGCATGCTTCAATTCAAATATCAAAAATAGGGAGCATACGTTGGATCTTTTTCCCAGAACATGCTGGTGTGCTGGGAAAAAAGCAGGCAGACAGATTGGCTGGGTCTGTACTGTTGGGTTGGGTTATGGTGCATGATAAGGCAGACAGATTGGCTGGGTTCTGTACTGTTGGGTTGAGTTATGGTGCATGATAAGGCAGACAGATTGGCTGGGTCTGTACTGTTGGGTTGGGTTATGGTGCATGATAAGGCAGATGGATTGGCTGGGTTTGTACTGTTGGGTTGGGTTATGGTGCATGATAAGGCAGACAGATTGGCTGGGTCTGTACTGTTGGGTTGGGTTATGGTGCATGATAAGGCAGACAGATTGGCTGGGTCTGTACTGTTGGGTTGGGTTATGGTGCATGATAAGGCAGACAGATTGGCTGGGTTCTGTACTGTTGGGTTGAGTTATGGTGCATGATAAGGCAGACAGATTGGCTGGGTCTGTACTGTTGGGTTGGGTTATGGTGCATGATAAGGCAGATGGATTGGCTGGGTTTGTACTGTTGGGTTGGGTTATGGTGCATGATAAGGCAGACAGATTGGCTGGGTCTGTACTGTTGGGTTGGGTTATGGTGCATGATAAGGCAGACAGATTGGCTGGGTCTGTACTGTTGGGTTGGGTTATGGTGCATGATAAGGCAGACAGATTGGCTGGGTCTGTACTGTTGGGATGGGTTATGGTGCATGATAAGGCAGACAGATTGACTGGGTCTGGACTGTTGGGTTGGGTTATGGTGCATGATAAGGCAGACAGATTGGCTGGGTCTGTACTGTTGGGTTGGGTTATGGTGCATGATCAGGCAGATGTGGTCAGATTCCTTTAGCATCATGTGAACAGTGCGGAAGAACAGATAAATTATCATTGCCTGGTAATAATAATGTGGTAGTGAGTGACCAGTGGATCTTGCTGACACTCAGTGCTCTGGGAAAAAACAGACTGCAATTAGTACCATTAGAGTTGGAACTCTTCACTGGTTGTTGAAGATGGGGATGGAAAGTGCATGGAGATATCCAGAGTACTGTGAAGTTGTCTTGACTCAACATGATATCAATAAAAGGTATTGACAAATAAACAAACAACTGTAATGGAGAAGTAGAGACATGATAACCCATACAGTCAAACTTGATCATGTTTTGAGGATAAAAGATAAGACAAAACTAGACAAACTTTTCAGGTTTGTATGTTGTTATTTATATAAGTCCAACATGCATCATACCCTCAGGAGTGCTTCATCTTAGTTACTGCTGGATGCATACAGGGGGCACTGATGGTATGTACGTTCTCGCCATAACCAAAAGTCAGTTACAAAGTGTCTCTTAAGCTTCATGACATTTCACCAGATACATTTTATAAAACAATGTATTTAACAATATATCCCAACAACCATCAAAGACTAAGACAAATACAAGTCCCACACTTACTTTGATGTTATGTAGGTCGGCCCCTGTGTGTCCTCAATGGGAGATAATGCTGGGAGATTGAGAAAGACAATGTAGAAGGCCACAATATGTGATACATATCCCAAAATAATAATTGGATCACGGCCATGTTTGTTGGTTTTTCCTGACATCAGTCCAAAGAAACCACCACCTGTGAATTATAGAAATGACAAGAAAATAAAATCACACACAGCTTGTGCTTAATTAGCATCAGTAGAAATTAATGGTAAAAGTAATCCAGTAAATGGAACACTCACGATGGACAAGATAAGATAGTTCACTCAGTGGTGCACAGAGTTTATCTTCGACTGTTGTTTCTCTAGGCCAGAAGGTTTGCCTAGATATGTCATATTTTAGGCAGTATTGCAGTATGTGATCTACTGTCTGCGGCACCAATCCACATGTGCACATGGCTGAATCACCCTTCTTGAATTTTGTATACATGTGGTTGTGTAATTTATTGTGTTTTGTTCTGAGGCGCAGAATAATGACTTGCTCTGGACTGTCCATAATGTGGTAGTCGTCTTGAGCAGATTTTGGTGGCTTTCTGGCTGATTTGATCATTCTTTTCTCTTGGTGGTATGTAATGGGTACTTCAGGTTGTTCTTCTATTGCTCCTTCCTTAGCTAATCGATCAGCTCTCTTGTTTCCGGGTACTCCACAGTGGGATGGTATCCTCTATATGGTGACCTTAAGCTGGCTGCAAAGTTCAGAAAGTAGTGTCTGTAGCACTGGCAGTTTCCCAGACAGGAGCGCCTCAAGTACTTATTTTGCATCTGTCAATAGCACCACAGGTTGTGTGCCATGGCTGGTTTTTAGTAGTTTCTCTGTTGCTATCTTGATTGCCTGGATTTCTGCATCATAGTTATGGCAGTACTTCTCTGTTGGTAATGGACAATAAGCAGATAAGCTGAGAAACATCTAATGGCAGTGGACATGTTTCTTAGTAAAATGCAGAGAATGTCATGGACAGCCAGACCAATGAATGAGAAAAGCCCTACAAGAAACAAATTAAAACCGTAAATTGATTAGAGAAATTACACACAGACAGTCAAAACTTTTTGGGCATGTTATGGGGAAATATAACCTTGAAAAACACAGTGATAACTGGCAATACTGATGGGAAAAGAGCAAGAGGAATGCAGAGATATTAATACTCAGGATGGCTTAAGGATGGCTTGGCCACATGGTGTAGACTTGATAAGAACACCGAACTGATCCAAGACCGGTGATTGTGTACGATAGTGAACCATGACCACCACCCTTGGTAATCGGCGAGGCACATGATGATGATGATGATGATATACAGACAGTCCCATAGCAGACACTACATGTGAAGTGTTAAGCCTTTACATATTCTAGGTCACAACATATGGGGTGAGGTAGCCAGTTACTTTTTAAATTGTCTACTATTCATTCTTTTAAGGATGGGTCAAATTTCAAATATCTGACTACTCTTTCAGTTCTGCAATATCAAATGTCTGACTACACTTTCAGTTCTGCACTATCCATGTCTGGCAACATTTTCAGTTCTGCAATATCCAATGTCTGACTACACTTTCAGTTCTGCAATATCAAATGTCTGACTATACTTTCAGTTCTGCACTATCAAATTTCTGACTACACTTTCAGTCTGCAATATCCAATGTCTGACTACACTTTCAGTTCTGTAATATCCAATGTCTGACTACACTTTCAGTTCTGCAATATCCAATATCTGACTGCACTTTCAGTTCTGCAATATCCAATGTCTGACTGCACTTTCAGTTCTGCAATATCCAATGTCTGACTGCACTTTCAGTTCTGCAATATCCAATGTCTGACTGCACGTTCAGTTCTGCACTATCCAATGTCTAACTACACTACAATATCAAATGTCTGACAACACTTTCAGTTCTGCAATATCCAATGTCTGACTGCACTTTCAGTTCTGCACTATCAAATTTCTGACTACACTTTCAGTTCAGCAATATCCAATCTCTGACTGCACTTTCAATTCTGCACTATTCAATGTCTGACTACACTTTCAGTTCTGCAATATCCAATGTCTGACTGCACTTTCAGTTCTGCAATATCCAATGCCCCTCTGCTGTGTGTCAAACGGGACGAGGTAAAGGGGCTTGCGCGTCCCAATGACCCCAAGAGCTATGCCGACGGTAGCACAGCTACTGGTAGGGCCACCCATGTCGGACAGGTCAAGGGAGAGGGACCAGACGAAGAGACACACAAACCTGCTGCCTTGTAGGTAGACTGGGGACAGTCAAAGGCTAGGGAAAGCACCCGATACATGCTTGTCGAAATCGGATGTACTGAGCCACAGGCTTGACAAAGCAGTGCAACGTAAAACCTGCTGCCTTGTAGGTAGACTGGGGACAGTCAAAGGCTAGGGAAAGCATCCCGAATAAATGCTTGTCGAAATTGGATGTACTGAGCCACAGGCTTGACAAAGCAGTGCAACGTAACTTAATTCATGATGTCACAAATCAAAATTAATCGTTATGGTGCTAATCCCGTGAAGTCCCATCAGGCGGTGATAGTGCCGGGCCCCCTGCCTCGAGGGGGTCCACCCATGACTACTGGTGGTCACCTTCCCCTGTGCTGTGGAGTCAAGGCACAGAGGAGTAGGTTAAGAGCTATTGACCAAATACCCCGGACACTCAACATACTACAGTGGAATGCCGAAGGAGTTTACAAGAAGAAAGACTCCCTAACACAGCGTCTTCATAAAGATAGAATAGATGTGGCATGCATTCAAGAGACACACCTCAACGCCAATCACAAATTCTCAGTCAGAGGATATCAGGCCACACGTTTCGACCGCGAAGGACACAAAAGAGGAGTTCTAATACTTACACGAAATACAATACCTTGCAGCGAAGTATCTGTGATCTCTGACAACCAAACAGAAATTATAGGTGTTGATATAATGATAAAGGATGTGAAAATAAGAATCTACAATCTGTATAGCCCAGCAGATAGGGACCTTACACTCTCAAACATGAAAATAACTGACACAAACTGCATTATTGTCGGAGACTTTAATAGCCGTTCAGAAAGATGGGGATACCCAGATACTGACAAAAGAGGAGATGAAGTGGAGGACTGGGAAATAGACTCAAATCTCCATCTACTCAACAAAGCGGATGACACACCGAGCTTCTACTCCAGAAGATGGCTTACCACTTCTACTCCAGACTTAGCTTTCTGCACAGGAGACATCCTCCACAAAATCGATCGCCATGTGCTGGACCAATTAGCAGGTAGTGACCACAGACCAATCAAGCTTGTAATGAATATGGAGTTTGTTCCACAGGAGCAAAAGCCCTTGCCCCGCTGGAATTACAAACGAGCAGATTGGGACAGATTTGCCATACTAACAGACAAATATTGTGAAAACATAAATACACGATATGGCAACATAAAGCAAATGGTGGAAAGTCTAAACAGAGCGATAATACAGGCAGCCACTGAGTCCATTCTAAGAGGAGTGAGGAAAAATTACAAACCATACTTGACTGAAGAACTACAAAGTTTGGAGGACAAAGTTGAAGATGCCTGGAAGACAGCAGAGAGAGAACAAACAATTGAAGCGAACATCTCTCTCAAAGCCATCTCAGCAAAATATAAAAGAACAGTAAATCAAACAACAAGAGATTGTTGGAGGGAAAAAACAGAAAACCTGAATTTTGACAGGGATGGAAACAAACTATGGAAACTAGTGAAAGCCATGAACAATGAAGGACCTAGAAACAAACAAATAACAATTAAACAAGGAAATGCCTTGCTTACAGGAAAAAAGGCTGCAAATGCACTAATGGAACACTATGCAAATGCAAACCACATTGATATTACAACCGAACAGAAGAAAGCAATCAAAGACAAACAGATACATCATAGAAATACAGAGACAGCAGCAGAATATATGATGGCAAATCTAACAATGGAAGAAATGGAACACGCAATGAATACCCTAAAAAAGAAGACATCACCAGGAAAGGATGGAATCACAAATGAAATGCTAATAGGACTAGGCACTAAGGCAAAAAAGAAACTACTAGCAGTCCTAAATTACAGCTGGAAGAGGGGAATAGTCCCACAGGCATGGAAGGAAGCTATACTAATACCAGTCCCAAAGAAAGGAAAAGACCTGGAAGAACCAAATGGCTATCGACCTATCAGTCTACTTAGCTGTGTAGGAAAATTAATGGAACGCATTATCAATGGCAGGCTAACATGGCATCTGGAAGAAAACAAACTCTTAACACCACCCAAGCAGGATTCAGAAAGTACAGATCCACTGAAGATCAAATAACCTATATAGCTCAGGAAATAGAGGATGCCTTCCAAGAGAAAAAGCACACACTAGCGGTCTGGATAGATTTAGAAAAAGCATTTGATAAAGTATGGAAGGAAGGACTGAAAGTAAAACTGCAAAAAATGCATGTTTGTGGGAAAATGTACAAATGGATCAGCCACTACCTTGAGAACAGAACTGCCAGGACAAAAGTACAAGGACAAACCAGCAAAATGATGCTGTTGGAGCAAGGTGTCCCCCAAGGAGGAGTTCTTTCACCAACATTATTCCTAGCATATATAAACGACATCACAGAAAATTTTCCAGCCAGAGTACACACATCATCCTTTGCAGATGACCTAGCCATATGGACATCTGAAGAATATATTAGTACAGCTAACAGCAGAATACAGCAAGCCTTATTAGCACTAGAGGACTGGTCAAAATCATGGCTAGTGAAGATAAGTGAGGAGAAAACAACATGCACAGTGTTCTCCCTCTCAAATAAAACTCAGCAACCTAAGCTGGTATTGAATGGAAAAATATTGCGCCATGAAGAAAATCCAAACTATCTCGGAGTCACCTTTGATCGTCGCCTGACATGGAAAACACAGGTTGAGAAAAATCGAACAAGAGCAAGGCAAAGAATGGCAATCATGAAAAAGCTTGCTGGTACAACGTGGGGAGCAGATGAGAAAGTTCTCAAGAAGTTATATACTGGACGGGTGAGGCCAGTACTGGAATATGGCATTGCAGCTTGGGCAACAGCAGCTAAGTCAAACTTTAACAAAATAAGTAGAGTCCAAAATCAAGGAATGCTGAATCATAACTGGAAGCCTGAAGACAACGCCTATTAATGAACTTGAAAAGATCACTTGTTTACAACCAATGCAGGATAGAAGAGATAGCAGAGCCCAGCAACAAGCAGAAAAATTTAGAAGATTGACAGACCACCCTATGTATAAAAGGTTTAGTGGTTTTGGAAAGGGAAGACTGAAGCGTAGCAACTTTGTAGAACCTGCAAAAAGAAAGATTAGGGCAGATCCCATACTTAACATATCAACTAGTCAAACCCATTTACAATGCAGACAAGTTCCCAGCTTGGAGACAGCAGCAACTGCCTGAGATGATAGAAAACATTCCTGGTATTGAGAAAAAGAACACTCAGCATGAAACCGAAAGAAGAGAAATAACCCTAAACTACATAAAAGAACATTACCCAAGCAGCAATTGGACCCATGCATATACAGATGGATCAGCCAAAAATTCAATAGAGAATGGAGGAGGAGGAATTCTCCTAAATTTAAAAAATGGAGTAAAAATAAACACATTCAGTGGCAACTGGAAAGTTTTCAAGTAACTTCAAAGCGGAGGTAGAGGCTCTGAAAACTGCAGCAGAAATGCTCTTGATGGAGGAAAATAAAGAGAAGCAAATAGCTATCTTCACAGATGCAAAGTCAGCTGTCTCAATACTGAAGAGCAATAACAGCACAGAAATAGCTGACCTAAGAGCAGCACTCCATGGTCTATGCCAGAAATCCAAAAAAGTTGTAATACAGTGGATCCCATCACATTGCAGTATACCTGGAAATGAAGAGGCTGACAGACTGGCAAAAGAGGGCGGACGACTACCACAGCCTGACATAGACATAACCTATAATGAGGCAAAGAGGTTATAAAAAGTACCTATAGAACCAAATGGGAATCAGAGCATCCAGGCCACCAGAAGGATGATGCATATTACAAACTCGACCAAAGAGAACAAGTAGCAATCTTCAGACTCCGCACAGGACATAACAGGCTGAAATACCACTTGTTCAATAAACTAAAGATAGGAGATACCGATGAATGTAATTGTCGAACTGGAAAAATGACAGCAAAACATTTGCTTCAGGATTGCCCAATATATGCAGAACAGAGAAAGATATTTTGGCCCACACCTGCTTCATTTGAGGACAAGCTCTATGGAGATATCAACAAGCTCAAGTTGACCGTAGCTTACTTTAACTACATACAGGTTGACATCTTAAAGGTGTATGAAGAAGTATTCAGACTGCCACACTTCATACCACAAGTATGTCGGTTACAAAAGCCTCCCAGAGTCATGAAATGGAATATTGCTGGATAGCAGATCCATTACGTGGAAAGTCCGAATCAAAAGCTCACTGTGTGAGCTTCAAAAAAGGTGGAAAAGTGTCCTAGTGGCATGAAATGGAATATTGCTTGGATAGCAAATCCATTATGTGGAAAGTCCGAATCAAAAGCTCACTGTGTGGGCTTCAAAAAAGGTGGAAAAAGTGTCCTAGTGGCACGAAATGGAATATTGCTCGGATAGCAAATCCATTGTGCGGAAAGTCCGAATCGAAAGCTCACTGTGTGGATGTCATCTGCACACTGCATTCTTCTGGTTTCCGGAAGAACAGCCTATGGTGAACGGAAGGCCCAATATACGGAAGTGAGGCTAAGCAGCCATGTGCAGGACGTGACGATTCCTTGGGTGAGCCCAGTACCAGAGCGCTGTGTGTTGGCTCTGCAAGTATGGAAGCCTCCTTGGATGGCGGGGAATGCCCATGGTCTGCCCCTACCTTCCCTTGAGGGCTGACCAGGATGTCTTTGGCTGTTCTATATGGGCCAGCTAGGATGGGAGATAACACCACAACAGTGAGAGTCAAACATCCTAAGAAACCCCCGGGAAGGTTAACCCGGTCAACAAATGCCCGCAGAAGTCGGATGTGTCGGCCTAACGGCGCAAGAATGCAGCTCTGCTGTAAACAGGCACAACGCAATCACATCCGGAAAAAAAACTCCGGATGAACGCAGAAGAAGACAATATCCAATGTCTGACTACACTTTCAGTTCTGCACTATCAAATGCCTGACTACACTTCAATATCAAATATCTGACTACACTTTCAGTTCTACACTATCAAATGTCTGACTACACTTTCAGTTCTACACTATCAAATGTCTGACTACACTTTCAGTTCTACACTATCAAATGTCTGACTACACTTTCAGTTCTACACTATCAAATGTCTGACTACACTTTCAGTTCTACACTATCAAATGTCTGACTACACTTTCAGTTCTACACTATCAAATGTCTGACTACACTTTCAGTTCTACACTATCAAATGTCTGACTACACTTTCAGTTCTACACTATCAAATGTCAGACTACACTTTCAGTTCTACACTATCAAATGTCTGACTACACTACAATATCAAATATCTGACTACACTTTCAGTTCTGCACTATCAAATGTCTGACTACACTTTCAGTTCCACAATATCAAATATCTGACTACACTTTCAGTTCCACAATATCAAATGTCTGACTACACTACAATATCAAATGGCTGACTACACTTTCAGTTCTACACTATCAAATGTCTGACTACACTTTCAGTTCTACACTATCAAATGTCTGACTACACTACAATATCAAATGGCTGACTACACTTTCAGTTCTACAATATCAAATGTCTGACTACACTTTCAGTTCTACACTATCAAATGTCTGACTACACTTTCAGTTCTACACTATCAAATGTCTGACTACACTTTCAGTTCCACAATATCAAATATCTGACTACACTTTCAGTTCCACAATATCAAATGTCTGACTACACTACAATATCAAATGTCTGACTACACTTTCAGTTCTACACTATCAAATGTCTGACTACACTTTCAGTTCTACACTATCAAATGTCTGACTACACTACAATATCAAATGGCTGACTACACTTTCAGTTCTACACTATCAAATGTCTGACTACACTTTCAGTTCTACACTATCAAATGTCTGACTACACTACAATATCAAATGGCTGACTACACTTTCAGTTCTACAATATCAAATGTCTGACTACACTTTCAGTTCTACACTATCAAATGTCTGACTACACTTTCAGTTCTACACTATCAAATGTCTGACTACACTTTCAGTTCTACACTATCAAATGTCTGACTACACTTTCAGTTCCACAATATCAAATATCTGACTACACTTTCAGTTCCACAATATCAAATGTCTGACTACACTACAATATCAAATGTCTGACTACACTTTCAGTTCTACACTATCAAATGTCTGACTACACTCTCAGCCTGAGCTGGACAAACTAACCCTGCCCCTGCTGGAGCCAGTCACACAAACTAACCCTGCCCCTGCTGGAGGCAGTCACACAAACTAACCCTGCCCCTGCTGGAGGCAGTCACACAAACTAACCCTGCCCCTGCTGGAGGCAGTCACACAAACTAACCCTGCCCCTGCTGGAGCCAGTCACACAAACTAACCCTGCCCCTGCTGGAGGCAGTCACACAAACTAACCCTGCCCCTGCTGGAGGCAGTCACACAAACTAACCCTGCCCCTGCTGGAGGCAGTCACACACACAATCTACTGTGTACTATGAGACATATGCTACTACCTCTAGTGCACTGGGCTAATTTTTGCATGGACTAGCATTCCTTATTACCAGTGTCCCTCACCATCAGGCCCCACTCCGACTTCAGAGGTACTTGAAATTTACGTCCCCAAGTCAGGACGGGAAGTCAACATTTTATTCCAACGGACCAGTGTAGGTTTGAACCCACTACCTCAGCATCAGCACACTGGATGTTTAAGAATCAGTGCTTTTGTCCATTTGGCCATGCTGACCTCCTACTTACATATGATCTACATTACTTTAAGTATAATTACCCACCACCTATGAAGTCGGAGTGGGTTCACCTGATGGCGAGGGATACTGTTAAAGCAAAAGATAAAGCAAATCCATACGCAAAATTCAGTCCAGCACTACTAGGAGTAGTGTGTATGGACTACACTTGAATTCAAAGCAAGCGAGCAAAAAAAAAAATAAAATTACCCACCAATAACTTACCTACAATCTCCCCTACACCAATAAAAATGCCACTTATTCCAAGAAGTCCATTTGCATTGCTTCCAAAATGATTGTTGTGAGAGATGCTGGTACCATAAACACCACTGTAGAATGTCATCTCCAGACCTGTGTTAATCACATGTATATCTTATAATCATCAAGTACATTTCATAACAAATAAACATATCAATGTCTTTATAATGAAAACAGGGGCTGGCTGGTGCTGAGCTGTTACTGGAGTCTGAATTTAAAAAATGTGACTAGGAAGCTCAATGAATGGAAAAACACATATACAAGCGAACGTTCTGACCAAAACTTATCAAACAAAGGAAACAATAAATAACAGATTATCTTCTTCTTTTGTTCACTTGCCGGTCTCCCTGGTCGAGGAGTTAGCAGCTTTCTCTGTAACCCCGAATATTCTTATGGTTGACGTGAGCGCACGAGAATTGGAAGCAGTTCAAGTCACGCCAGTGACTTATGAGAATATGGAGCTGGTTGCTCAGAAAGCAATGGCAAGCTACTGAGCGTAATCTTGCCAAGAAATCAGCAATCAGCTGAAAGATGCTGATGTTGACTGCGATGTCCTGTAAAGGATATGCAAACACATTTTTTGTTCACTTGAAATATGTCTATATCTGCAATGTTGTCTCGTGTATGAATTTCACTATTTTAGTTCACTCAGTGGTCAATAGAGTTCATCTTCCACTGTAGTTTTTTGGTTTGCCTATATATGTCACATTTTGGGCAGTCTTGGGGTTTGTGATATGCTGTCTGCAGCAAAAATCCACATGTGCACATGGCTGATTTGCCAATCTTGACTTTTGTATATGTCTTCTTATTTTCGTTCATCCGGAGTGTTTTTTCAGATGTGATTGCGGTGTGTCTGTTATGCGCCCTTGGGCCGAAACCCGTAGGCCAACACATTGACTTTAGCGTGCTTTTTTGACCAGGTAGCATTCCTGGGAGACTCTCACTTTTTTTTGGGCCATCTAAGCCCGGGCTGGCCAAGGTTTAAAAGGGGGGTCCGGAAAAAACAACGGTCATCCCTCAAAGGGAAGGCGGGGGACAGTCCATAGCATTTTCCGCCACCCCAAGGGTTTTCTTCCATAGTTCCCGGGGGGGCCGACACATTAGCCCCCTTTGATTCTGGGCTCCACCGGGGGGGGAAAAATGGGTAAAGTCCCTGCTCTGGCTGCTTTAAATCCTCACTTCAATATTTTTTGGGGCCCATTTGGGTTTTGGCCCCGGGGCCCTTTCCCCTGCACCAAACCCAAGCCCCAAGGGGTTTGCAGCCGGTACCCACTCAGCGAGGTTTTTCGGGGACATGGTGCTTGTCTTTGGGGCCCCGTCAGAGCTGTTCCGGCACAAACAGCATTGGGAAAAAACTACCTAGTCAGAGCTGTTCCAAAACAAGGGGGCGGCCCCTTTTCGGAAAAAACCTAGGTAGTCACAGCGGTTCCACCCACGGGGGGAGACATTCGGACGGGGCATTTCCTGGACGAAATTTGTTTTTTTAGTTTTAAAAATTTTTAGTTTGCCCCCCAAAAAGGGACGCCCCATTTTCCAAATTCTGGGGGGGGCATTTTTTTTAAGGGGGTTCCCTTTTCCCTTGGTTTGAGGAAAACCGAGCGGGGATGCGCCAAAACCCCCCGCGGGGGGCCCCCAAGGGGAAAGGGGGGGCCCAAATCCCCCGCATCCGGGGCCCTAAGGGAAGGGAAAGGGGCCCGGGGACGGGGGTTTTCCCCGCCCAAAGGAGGTTCCAAATTTGCAGGGCCGGCCATTTTGGGGGGCCCCTTGAGAACTGGGAAACCACCCCCGGGGGTTTTTGGAGTTGCTCATGGCGCTTTATTTCCCATTTCCATGGTTTTGGGATTTTTGCTTGGAAAACCGGGGGTTTGGCTCGCCAACCCAGGGGGCGGGTGGGGTGGGGGCGAATTTCCACTCCGGTTTGGGGGGCTTTTAACGGGTTTTTGGAAAACCCGCAAATTTTGGGTTTGCGTTCCTTTTCGCGTCATTGAAAACATTTTTCCATTTTTGTCTACACTCTTTTATGATTTTAGATACAGACAGTTTTGGGAACCTTTCCTTCGACCTGGGGGCACTTTTTTTAAACCTTTTTTGTACTCGCTCAAAAGGGGTGGGCAAACATGTGGTTTCCCGGGGCCTCAAAGCACCTTACCTTTCTTTTCCCCCCAGCGGGTTTGGAAGGGGGGGAGAAAAAGGGCCCCTTTGGCCCTCTCATCCGGGGGAGGATCTCCATATCCCCCAGTTTTTTTGAAAAGGCCTTCAAAACCTTGTAAAAAGTCCGGGAGCATGTAGCTTGCCCCAGTATGGGGGCCTTTTTTTTGGGGTTTTTAGGAGGGAAAATTGGGGCCCGGCTCTCAGATCCGGGGGTTTTTTGTGGTTTAGAGGGGGAAAGGCCACAGCCCTCGACGGGGAAACCTTTAAGGGGGTGTTTTTCCCCCCGGGCCCAAAAGAAACGTCCCCTTTCCCGGTGCCCCTTGGATTTACATTTCTGACCCTTTGTTACCCACCCAGCCCAACCCCGGGCCAGGGGCCAGCAGGGGGGGGTCCTCTCTAGCCCGGGGGGCCCCCAAATCCCAATTGCCTTCCGATAGGGATTTTCACCATCGGAAAGGGCCAAAAGGGGGTTTTCAGAGGGACACACAAGCCCCCCCACCGCGGCAAGGGGTGGAGACACATGGGGGGGAGTTTTTTATAGGGGGGGGGAAATAACAAAATAACATAAAGGAAAAAATTATCTAAAAAATTCCAGAAAAGGCATTTGGGGGGAAAAGCCCATAGTCATTTTGGGGGGTTTTTATTTTGAACTTCTTTTGGGGGTTTTTTAAAAAAGGAAGGGGTAAAAAAGGTCACAGAAATTGAGAAGCAAAACTAAAACACATTTATAAAATTATATAAAGAAAGGGGGAGTTTTGGGCTTGGTTTTTGAAGGCATTTTTCCATCCCCAAAAAAAAACAAATGAACGGGGTCTTTCTCTATGATGACGGGGGCCCGTTGGGGGGTGGCTTTTTTTGTATTCTAGAAAATTTATCTTTTATGCTTAGTGGTCAGATGAGGTGCACAGTGATTTTATCCTTCCCCAAATTTCCCTTTGTTTTTGGTTCATTTGAAATTAAATTGTCTATAGTTGAAATTTTGGGGGTCTCTTATATAATTTCAGTTATTTTATTTTCACGGGAAAATGGCCCACGGAGTTTTTTCTTCCACTGTTGTTTCCCCTAGGTCAGAAGGTTTAACTAGATGTGTTGTTTTGCCAGTTAAAAGGTAGGGCGGCCAAGGCCCCAATCCACAGGGGTGCCCCGGGGGACTGATTTCCCAAATTTTAAAGGGTTTTTTTAATTTTGTGGTTGGGGGAAAAACAATAGTTTCCCTGTTTTTGGGGGGGCCAGAAATAATACTTTTTTTCTGGTCATTTTTTAAAAATTTTTAATCTTTTGGGTGCGGGTGTTGGGGGGGGAAGAAAAAATTTCCCTTTGGGTTTTGTTGCATCAATTTTTGGGTTTGCTCCCAAAAATTCCCCCCATCGAGGGGAAAATGATGATTTAAAAATTTAACTTTGAAATGTTTCATTTTTTTTAGCTGAGAATTTTTCTTTTTACTGTTCATAAAAGCATATTTTTTTTAAAACCCCATAAAAAGTTATTTTAGCTTTTTCAATAATTCAATCAGTCGGGCATTTAGTCAACGGGATCACCCTCATTGCACATCAAAACCTTTCAGTTAAAAGGGGGGTCAGAATCTCCTCCTCAGTAAACCCTGTTTTTGCTTTGGTAGGGTTTAAATGAACCGGGGTTCTGTTTTGGTTTATTAACCTTTTTTTTGATTTCCTGCGTGGGTGTTTTTTCTTTTTTTCATATCTCTTTTAACTTGTTTTTCCTCGCAGTCTAAAACCAGGGGTTTGGGAGATTCACAGTCATCACTTGGTTCTCCCCAAAAAAATTTTTATTTTTTCCGGGTGGGGAGATTTCAGATATCAGCCCGGTCCATGGCTCTTTCCGCCTCCACAGTACCCCCTTACCCCCAAAGCCTGGTCAGCCTGCTCTTTTCCTTGTACACCGGGCATTTCCCCTGGGCCAATTTAAAACATGAAAGTAAATTCGGGAAAAAAAAACTTTTTTCTGGTGTGTAACAACCACAGTGACATCCAGTCATGGCCCAAGGCTCGGGGTTAAAAATCTCGGGAACACCCCTTTTTTGGGATTTTCTCTGTAATTTCTAGAATGTTTCTAATGGTAAATACCCTACAATGATTGGTTTTATCACCGATCTCCCAATGACCTACTATTAAAAAGAAACTTTAAAAACCTAAATTTAAAAATACACTCTACAGACCTGGGGGTATGCAAACATGGGCACAACAACGCTTTATCTTTTTTTCTTTATTAAGGCAAAAGCCTTTCTGAGGAAAAAAGAGGGATAATTTTTTTAAATTATTCTTGTATTTTAAAATGAAAAATATTTTTATATTAAGATTGGAAATTTTTGGTGCTAAATTACATTTTATTCCCCCCAATGGCGGGCCAAAATAAGCTAAAGGGTTTTGGGGGAAATAACCCCTTTTATTTATGAATATATTGCAACGTAGAAAGGGCCAAATATAACCCAAAAGTGAAAACAGACAGAACAGTTTTAAAACATTTCCAAATTACAACAGAGATAAATTTTTAAAACCAAAAAGCAAATCCCACACAAAAAGTTATAGCATGTTTTTTAAAACACTTTCAAGGGTTAACACACTTTTCCCAATATTATACCCACATTTAAAACTTTTTTTTTCCACATTTAAATATTTTCCCTTTTTAACTTTATTTTTTTCAACTTTTTACCACATTTCAATTTTTTATAACACATTTTAAAAGTTATACCCCCACATTTCAATGTTAAATAAAAACACAAAATTTCTTTTTGTAAAAATTTGGGCTTCCCCAAAAATTTAATTTTTTTTATACACACTTTTTCTTCTTCTTCGTTCACCCCGGGAGTTTTTTTTTCGGAATGTGATTGCGTTTTTCCCCTTGTTTAAAAAGGCCAGGGGGCCGGCGTTTTTTGCGCCGTTGGGGGCCGGGCCCACTTTCCAAACCTTCTGGGGGGGGCTTTTGGGTTGCCGGGGTTAAACCCTTTCCCCGGGGGGTTTCTTAGGACGTTTTGACTTCACTTTTTGGGGTTTGGTTACCCCCATCCCAGCGGGTTTCCATTTTAGAACACCCAAAGATCCTGGTCACCCCTCAAGGGAAGGCAGGGGGGCAGACCATGGGAAATTCCCCCCCATCCAAGGGGGGGGCTTCCATACTTGCAGGGGCCGGGGGAATTACAAAAAGGGGGCTCTGGGGTACGGGGCTAAACCCAAGGAATCTTTTAACGCCCTTTGCAATGGCTGTTTAAAGCCTCACTTCCGGGTTTTATTGGGCCTTTCCGTTCAAAATGGGCCCTGTTCTTCCGGAAACCAGAAGTTTCCCAGTTTTGCAGTTGACATCCCCCCCCCCCACATTTTTTGAGCTTTCGATTCGGCCCTTTCCAGGGGTAATGGATTTGCTACCAAAGGGCCAATTTTTTCCCATTTGTGCCACTAAGGACACTTTTCCCACCTTTTAGGGAAGTTCCACACAGTGGGCTTTTTGTTTTAGAATTTTCCCAACGTAATGGTTTTCCTACCCAAAGGCAATTTTCCCATTTCATGCCCTTAGGACCCCTTTTCCCAAACCTTTTATGAAGCCCACACAATGGGCTTTTGTTTTCGGACCTTTCCCAAAAATTTGGATTTTGTTTATCCAACCCAATTTTTCCCCAAATTTCGTGCCACTAGGACACTTTTCCCCCCTTTTATGAAGCCCACACAGCAAAGCTTTGGGATTTGGACCTTTCCCCCTTTAATGGTTTTTGCTACCAAGAAATTTTCCATTTCATGCCTCGGGGTCTTTCAGGGCCCCTTTTAAATGTAAACCCCTGTATAAAATTTTTTAAAGTAAGCTGGGGGTCAACTTGAGTTTGTTGATATTCCATAGAGCTTGTCCCAAATGAAGGGGTGTGGGCCAAAAAAATTTTCTCTGTTTGCATACTTTTGGGCAATCCTCCCCAGCAAATTTTTTGCTGTCTTTTTTTCCAGTTCTCCCCAAATTACTTTCCCATCGGAAACTCCTATTTTTTAGTTTATTGAACAAGGGGGTTATTTCAGCCTGTTAGTCCGGGTGCGGAGTTGAAGATTGCTACTTTTTGGTTTTTCTTCCCCGTCGGGGGAATTATGACCCCACCCTTTTCTATGGTTTTTATCCCTCTTTCCCATTTGGTTTTTCTATAAGGCTTTTTATCCCTCTTTGCCCCCTTTAAAGGGTTTAAAAGGCCAATGGGGGGTTGGGGTATTCCCCTTTTTGTTTTTCGGGCAGGGCCTTTCGTTTCCAGGTATTACCGGGCTTTTGAAGGGGGATCCAGTTTTAAAAAACTTTTTTTAAATTTTTTTGGGTTAGAATGGTTTTTTGTTTCTTTTTAGGTTTTCATTAAAAGGTTTCCTTTCTGTTACCCTCTTCAGTTTTAAAGTTTTCTTTGCTTCTTGAAAAACCCCCCTTTTGCTTTTCTCTTTTTTTTTTTCCATAAACATTTTTAAATTTTAAAACCCCCTACCTTCCCTTTAAATTTTTGGGAAAATTTTCCAAAGGGTTCCCTTTGGGGGAATGTGTTTTTTTCACTATTTTTTTTTTGGGAAAGAATTCCTTCCCCTTTCTTATTAATTTTTGGGTTTCGGGGGGGTTTGGGCATGGGCCTTTGGTTGGGTAAAGGTTCTTTTAGTGGGTTTAGGGTTTTTTTCTCTTTTTGGGTTTTCATGCTGAGGTGTTTTTTTTCTCAATACCAGGAATGTTTTCTATCTTCTCAGGCATTTGGGCTGCTGTCTCCAAGCTGGGAACTTGTGTGCATTGGTATGGGCGACTTTTGATATGTTAAGTATGGGATCTGCCCTAATTTTCGTTTTCCCCAGTTTCTACAAAGTTGCTACGCTTCAGTTTTTTCCCTTTCCAAAACCATTTAAACCTTTTAAAAAAGGGTGGGTGGGGTCAATCTTCTAAATTTTTCTGCTTGTTGTGGGGGCTGCTATCTCTTTTTTATCCTTTCATTTGGGTTTTAAAAAAAGTGATCTTTTTTAAATTCATTTAAAAGGCGGGGTCTTCAGGCTTCCAGTTATGATTCGCAAATTTCCCTTTAATTTTTGGGCTCACTTATTTTGGTTTAAAATTTGACCCTTTGCTGCTGTTGCCCAAGCTGCAATTTTCCATATTCCAGTAGGGGGTCACCCGTCCAGTATTTTTAACTTCTTGAGAACTTTCTCATCCGCCCCCCCACGTTTGTACCAAAAAAAGCTTTTTCATGATTGGGCCCTTCTTTGGGCCCTTTCTCTTGTTCGATTTTTCTCAACCTGTGTTTCCATGGGCAGGGCGACGATCAAAGGTGGGGCTCCTAGATAGGGTTTTGGGTTTTTTCATGGCGCAATTTTTTCCAATTCAATACCAGCTTAGGGGGGGGAGAGGGGGAGGGAGGAACAACGGGGGCATGTTGTTTTCCCCTATTAAACCCCTAAACCATGAAAAGAAGGGGGCCTTGGGGGTTAGGGCCCGTGGGGGGGGGCGAGCGGACAAAAATTTTTTAGTGTCCAATGGGCCTTAGGGGTTAAATCGCAAAGGATGATGGGATCGGGGGGTGGGAAAATTTTCCGGTGATGGGGGCAAATATAGGCTTTGGGAATTAATGTTGGTGAAAGAACTCCCTTTTTGGGGGCATTTTTTTTTTTTCTTTTTCCCAACCAAAAATTTTCTGGTTTGTTTTGTTTTCTTTTTTCCGGAAAAACCTGTTCTTTTTTTTAGTGGCCCCCCTTCCCAATTTGAAAATTTTCCCCCAAACCCTCATTTTTTTGCCTTTTACTTTTGTCCTTTCCCTTTTCCAATACTTTTTTTAAAATTTTTCAAAAATTTTTTTGCTTTTTCTAAATCTATCCAGACCGCTAGTGTGTGCCTTTTCTCTTGGAAGGCATCCTCTATTTCCTGAGCTATGTAGGTTATTTGATCTTCAGTGGATCTGTACTTTCTGAATCCTGCTTGGTGAGGTGTTAAGAGTTGGTTTTCTTCCAGATGCCATGTTAGCCTGCCATTGATAATGCGTTCCATTAATTTTCCTACACAGCTAAGAAGACTGATAGGTCGGTAGCCATTTGGTTCTTCCAGGTCTTTTCCTTTCTTTGGGACTGGTATTAGTATAGCTTCCTTCCATGCCTGTGGGACTATTCCCCTCTTCCAGCTGTAATTTAGGACTGCTAGTAGTTTCTTTTTTGCCTTAGTGCCTAGTCCTATTAGCATTTCATTTGTGATTCCATCCTTTCCTGGTGATGTCTTCTTTTTTTAGGGTATTCATTGCCTGTTCCATTTCTTCCATTGTTAGATTTGCCATCATATATTCTGCTGCTGTCTCTGTATATCTATGATGTATCTGTTTATCTTTGATTGCTTTCTTCTGTTCGGCTGTAATATCAATGTGGTTTGCACTGGCATAGTGTTCCATTAGTGCATTTGCAGCCTTTTTTCCTGTAAGCAAGGCATTTCCTTGTTTAATTGTTATTTGTTTGTTTCTAGGTCCTTCATTGTTCATGGCTTTCACTAGTTTCCATAGTTTGTTTCCATCCCTGCCAAAATTCAGGTTTTCTGTTTTTTTCCTCCAACAATCTCTTGTTGTTTGATTTACTGTTCTTTTATATTTTGCTGAGATGGCTTTGAGAGAGATGTTCGCTTCAGTTGTTTGTTCTCTCTCTGCGGTCTTCCTAGCATCTTCAACTTTGTCCTCCAAAATTTGTAGTTCCTCAGTCCAGTATGGTTTGTAATTTTTCCTCGCTCCTCTTGGAATAGACTCAGTGGCCGCCTGTATTATCGCTCTGTTTAGACTTTCCACCATTTGCTTCATGTTGCCATATCGTGTATTTATGTTTTCACAATATTTGTCTGTTAGTATGGAAAATCTGTCCCAATCTGCTCGTTTGTAATTCCAGCGGGGCAAAGGCTTTTGCTCCTGTGGAACATACTCCATATTTATTACAAGCTTGATTGGTCTGTGGTCACTACCTGCTAATTGGTCAAGCACATGGCGATCGATTTTGTGGAGGATGTCTCCTGTGCAGAAAGCTAAGTCTGGAGTAGAAGTGGTAATCCATCTTCTGGAGTAGAAGCTCGGTGTGTCATCCGCTTTGTTGAGTAGATGGAGATTTGAGTCTATTTCCCAGTCCTCCACTTCATCTCCTCTTTTGTCAGTATCTGGGTATCCCCATCTTTCTGAACGGCTATTAAAGTCTCCGACAACAATGCAATTTGTGTCAGTTATTTCATGTTTGAGAGTGTAAGGTCCTTATCTGCCGGGCTATACAGATTGTAAATTCTTATTTTCACGTCCTTTATCATTATATCAACACCTATAATTTCCGTTTGGTTGTCAGAGATCACAGATACTTCGCTGCAAGGTATTGTATTTCGTGTAAGTATTACAACTCCTCCTTTGTGTCCTTCGCGGTCGAAACGTGTGGCCTGATATCCCTCGACTGAAAATGTGCGATTGGCGTTGAGGTGTGTCTCTTGAATGCATGCCACATCTATTCTATCTTTATGAAGACGCTGTGTTAGGGAGGCTTTCTTGTTATAAACTCCTTCGGCATTCCATTGTAGTATGTTGAGAGTCCGGGGTGTTTGGTCAATAGCTCTTAACCTACTCCTCTGTGCCTTGACTCCACAACACAGGGGAAGGTGACCACCAGTAGTCATGGGTGGACCCCCTCGAGGCAGGGGGCCCGGCACTATCACCGCCTGATGGGACTTCACGGGATTAGCACCATAACGATTAATTTTCAACTGTGGCATCATGAAATGATAAAGTTACGTTGCACTTCTTTGTCAAGCCTGTGGCTCAGTACATTCGATTTCGACAAGCATTTGTTCGGGATGCTTTCCCTAGCATTTGACTGTCCCCAGTCTACCTACAAGGCAGCAGGTTTGTACGTCTCTTCGTCTGGTCCCTCTCCCTTGACCTGTCCGACATGGGTGGCCCTACCAGTAGCTGTGCTACCGTCGGCATAGCTCTTGGGGTCATTGGGACGCACAAGCCCCTCTACCTCGTCAAGGTGGACACACGGCAGAGGGGACACACATTTCAATGTTATACACACATTTCAATATTATACACACATTTCCATGTTATACACACATTTCAATGTTATACACACATGACAATCCTTTTCAGTGCCGTGGAGTTAGTGTATTGTGCTGAGATTCTCCTTGTGTGATCTGTGGGAGGAGACTGGAGCATTTTATAGAGATACCCATGTGCTGCGTGGTGAAGGGGTTACGGAAGCAGTTTGTAATCTCACATACCATGTTCGAAACACAGCTACGGGAGATTTGGCAGCAGACCACCTAGCGTTGGGTTTTTTTATGAAATGGTATGGGTGCCGGTCATTCAGAAAGCAATAGCAAACTACTGAACGTAAACTTACCCAGGAATTACGAACAGCCAAAAGATGCTGGAGTTGACTGCTACATCCTGTAAAGGATATGCAACTTACTTTTTAACCCATGTGCAATGAAAGTGATCCTTTATGAACTCAATCAAACAAATGGTGGTAAATAAAAGAAACAGCTCCACAAGTGTCATCTAGTCAGAGATTCACACACCACTGTTGAGATAGTTCTGGAAGTGTCCTCTCATAAAGGTTGGGAGAAGCGGCCCACCACTGGCAGAGTGGTCAAGCCACCTGGGCGTGGGTTCATTTTCGGATTGCTTCATTTAGATGAGTGCAGTTTTTCTGAAGACCTCTGGGGGTGATTGCAGAAGCTGTCGAATTTATGCTTGGTGTGATGCTCTCAGCAGGAGGCTAACCTTTATGCACAGAGAGACTAAGCCAGGTGGTGTAAAATGTGGTGCAAAATGCCCTATCTTCTATACTACATTTGCCCTATCCCCTACACTATATCTGCCCTATCCTCTATACTACATATATATTAAAATAAAATAGCCCTCCTTTCAGTGGATTATAATTAGACACTAAAATTATAAACGGCAAAAGAGAACCCTAACCTGCACAGTTCATGGCGATTGCGCTAGACAGATGGCCTTAATTCCTCAGGCTCAAGAACACCCCCCCCCCCCCCTCCCATTTCTCCTACACTGCAAGGTACTATTGGCAGTAGACAACCAAAATTATAAAATATCACATTTTGTGTCGTTATCTGTGGTATTCTCTCTCTCCTCTCTTCCCCCTCCCTTTGTTATTATATGAGGTGACCAGCACAGTTTCTCACCTACAGACACCAGACAAATCTCTGGTGGGCTTTAATTAAGCTGAAACTAGAACGCATTGTGCTGGTAAACTAGACCACTAACAACCACATTACCATGACCCATGCACACATAAAAGTCTGTATTCAGCATGCCTATAATATAAAATATCTGGCCATGCCATTAATGACAGATGGGGGAATTAAATGAACTAAGACACAGAAGACACACAAATATGTTAAAATTAAAACTACTTTCAAACCCAGTTTTACAAATAACTTACTTAAGGCTGTTAATGGTGTGTCCGGAGTGTGTGCAATACTGAAAATAAAAATAAACATTATTAATTAATATAACAAATACAACTGTGAGATGGTTTCTTTACAAGCTAATATGGGCTTACTTACATGATATGTCCTTTAATTTAATGCTTAAATATATAGAAATGAATTAATTAAACTTATACTGCTGTCATCTCATCACAACTGGATTTAACATAACAGACTGATACAATGAGATGTCTCTCAACTATCAGACATCAAGTTTAAAAGCAACTTCACCCCATAGTAAACAAAATATGTGCAATATAAACTTGAGAACAGTACAGAATACACATTGGAGATCAGAAAGATGCATTTTGTAAATGTATAACTTAGATAATCCCCGTCACAATGTGGGTCAGGTCAGACTTCCCTCATGAAACTGCTAGCCGTCATTTAGTAACACCTGTTTAGTAGACATCTGAACCTATCATTTATTAGTAATCACATTCATCATTACTGTACAGACCAAGTGCTGACCAAGTTCCTACTCCATGACTACATGGTGGTTGTGGACACAGGCTGCATCACTGTAATGATAAAAAGGATTCTGTTCCTGAGTTTATACTGGATTAACTGCATCACTATAGTCTGGCCACACGACTAAGAGCTGAGAAAGAAAGCAAACCCTGCTGCTACAACATGCTATACTACAGCTGAATGGGTCAGCCAAAAGTTTTAAATAAAGACTTGCTGTTAATTGAGACAATGCCTTTTCATGTTCAATGACTGGCACCTGGCCATCTTGACAGACGGTAGTTTGTAAACTTGAGTTATACCTCTCCATAACACAAAACCTGGGCTGAATTTAGAGACCTTGAGTTGCCCGTGCAGCATGATCACTCTCTCGGCCTGCCTAGTTTACTTCTGAGGAAAGGTAACACCAATACGTCTGGAACAAGACAAGCTGCAGAAGCTGCCGGATCAGCAAAGCAATACTCTAATTGTCCGCCTGTCGGAGTTTTCATCCTAGACCGGTTGCCAACCAAGGCTTAGGGCCTGGTCTGCCCTGCCATGACATTTAGTCTTTAGGTTGCATTTCCTCGCATCAGGGTAAGGCTTGTACCCTCCCAATCGCATTCCTCCGCGCAAAGCCGTTGGCACAATGTGGAGTGTCAGGTTTGGTGAGCACCACCGAACATTCGGCACTAACAGAAAGCAGGTAGTCCCATCTACTGTCATACAGTAGTTCAGTCATATTTGACTAAGACCTGGTACCCAGTCGTGCATGTTCAATAAGGAAGAAGAAATACCTACCTGGAACATTCACAGTCACGCATTTATATTGTATTTTTCACTGTGCAAGGCACGCATTCTTTCTTCTTTCTTCTTCTGTGGAGCATAGGCCCAGAACCAACTCATGCCAACTTTGTAGACTTGCTCATGAACGACTGGAATTTTCAGCTAAAGTTTTTGGTAGGATGACGTAGCCAGTCTCATGGTAACCCTCTTTTGTTGCCCCTGGAAAGGGCTAAATGTAAGACTGGCCTGCATGCCCAATTTGTCACCCTTCGAAAATAAAGTTTGTTTGTTCGTTCGTTCGTTCATTCTAGCGACATCATCGTATGATACAGTGTTCCTATTCTTTGCTTCCTTTATGAACCCTAACAAACATAGACAACAAACTAAACATAAACTATACTATGTTAACATAAACAATTATAACATCCCCCATCCCTTACACAACCCCACGTATGCACACCCGGCATTCAAATTAAGATCCTCATCATTGCTGACAATCCTCCGTCTCCGCAGCAACAACAAACACAGGGTGCCAGCCAAACCTGCTGCACTGAGGGCGATGAATAATTTTGTACGCTCATTATCTGTTATGCTTGATTGTCCTTTAAATATAAAGTAACTGTACAGGTTCCCAATCAGAAGACTGAAACAAAGAAAATATTCCCAGATAAGTTGTGTTTTTTTTAAACACAACATAAAATACAGAATTATAATTATAAAGATCAAGGTCAACAGGGCTTATGCCCATGCATAAATGTCTGGTGTGTTGGCACTGAGTGGCAGATTCATTCCATACATCAGTCAGCTGGACTAAAATGTTGACTTCTCATTCAGAAAGCAATGGCAAACTACTAAATATAAAATTGCCTAGAAAAATCAACATGGGGTTGATTGAAACAACTTGCAAAGGACATGCAACATGTTAATTATAAAGTTATGTAATTATTAGTGTACTGACGGTTTCAAGTACAACTGACAAATGGACTTGTTATCAATAATGATTATTTTTTTGTTTAAACTTACATAAGCATGAAGAAACAAAAACAAATGTAGGTCAGCTTGGCCAAATGGATAAGAACGAGTGTTCTTAAACATCCAATGTGCTGATGCCGAGTTAAGGGTTCAACTCATACACCGGACTATTGGACTAAAATGAGAAGTACCTCTGAAGTTGGAGTGGGTCAGCCTGATGGCGAGGGACACTGTTAATAGGGAAAGCTAATCCACATGCGAAAATTCAGTCCAGCACTACCAGAAGTAGTGTGTATGGACTACGCTTGGGCTCAAAGTGAGCGCGAGAAAATAAAAAACATTTTACACTTAAGCATTGTATGGTATTCTTCTTCTTCTGCATTCATCCGGAGTTTTTTTCGGGCGTGATTGCGTTGTGCCTGTTTACAGCAGAGCTGAGTTCTTGTGTCGTTAGGCTGACACATCCGACTTCTGCGGTCATTTGTTGACCGGGTTAATCTTCCCGGGGTAAGGCATTCTTATCTTATAGTAGAACATATATATATATGTGAATGATATATTCTGAGATCTGCCAGAGAGTAGATAAACCACAGAGAGTAGATAATACTATACATAAATTACTTTTATGTATACCTATGATAAAGTTTACTAATACATAACAGTTAAATATTCATCATCATCATTATAATCTTCCACTTTTGTCATCAAGAGTTGGGAGGAGGAGGAGGAGGAGGAGGAGGAGGAGGAGGAGGAGGAGGAGGAGGAGGAGGAGGAGGAGGAGGAGGAGGAGGAGTTGATGTTCCAGCTCCCCACAGGTGGCACTGGATAATGTCATTACATATGACAGAACAATGACACTGATGTTTTCAATCCATTTTCTTCTTGGGTGTCCTATTGCTCTCATATCAGATCTTCTTCTTCTGCGTTCATCCAGAGTTTTATTTTTTCCAGATGTGATTGCGTTGTGCCTGTTTACAGCAAACCTGCGTTCTTGCGCCGTTAGGCCGACACATCCGACTTCTGCGGGCATTTGTTAACCGGGTTAACCATCCCGGATATCAGATCTTTGCTATAGCACCAGTGCTGGTAATTCTTCTTCTTCTTTTCGTTCATCCGGAGTGTTTTTTCAGATGTGATTGCGGTGTGTCTGTTATGCGCCCTTGGGCCGAAACCCTTAGGCCAACACATCGACTTTAGCGTGCTTTTTTGACCAGGTAGCATTCCTGGGAGACTCTCACTTTTGTGGTGCCATCTGCAACCATGCTGGCCAAGGTTGAATGGTTGAAGACAACGGTCATCCCTCAAAGGAAGGCAGGGACAGTCCATAGCATTTTCCGCCATCCAAGGTTGCTTCCATAGTTGCAGGGCCGACACATAACGCCCTGGATCTGGGCTCACCGAGGGAGATCGTCACGTCCTGCTCATGGCTGCTTTAAATCCTCACTTCAATATATTGGTCATTTCGTTTCCCCGGGTCATTCCCGCACAAACCAGACAGGTTTGCAGACGGTATCCACTCAGCGAGTTTTCAGACATGTGCTTGTCGTTGCGCCCATCAGAGCTTTTCCAGGCACAACAGATATTCGGAAAACTACCCAGTCAGAGCTGTTCCGAACAAGAGCGGCATTCGGAAACTAGGTAGTCAGAGCTGTTCCTAGCACGAGAGACATTCGGACGAGACATTTCACTCGGACGTAATTGCGTAGTGTCAATTTTTAGTTTGCCACCCGTAGGACGACACTTCCGACTTCAGCGGGCATTTTTTAATGAGGTTAGCCTTCCTCTGGTTTCGAGGCACGTTGGACTGTTGTGATGTCGCTAACATCTCAGCTGGTCAAGATAGAACGATGAACGACATCGTGGTCGGCCCTCAAGGGAAGGCAGGGGCAGACCATGAGCATTCCCTCTCTCTCCAAGGAGGCTTCCATAATTGCAGAGCCGGCACATATTGCTCTGTGACTGGGCTCACCCGAGGAGTTGCCACGTCCTGCTCATGGCTGCTTTAGTTCCTCACTTCCATGTGTTGGGCAACTCGTTTGCCACTGATCGCTCAAGCACACACCAGGGACGGTCAGACTGCAAGCGACACCCACTCGGTAAGCTTTTGCTTTTGACTTCGGACCACGCAATAGGTTCGCTCGCCGTGCGTTCCATTTTGTGTCATTGAGACGTTCTTCCACTTTTGTCTACACTCTCTATGAGTTAGATACAGTTTTCGCAGCCATTTTCTTCGACTGGGGCACTTTTTTGACTTTTTTTACTCGCTCACGGGGTAGGCTACTTGTGCTGCCGGCTCAGCACCTTACCTTCGTGCAGCGGTGAACGAGAAACGGCCTGGCCCTCTCATCCGGGAATCTCTTATATCCCCCAGCTGAGAGCCTTCGAACTTCTATCAGACCTGAGCATGTAGCTTGCTCAGTATCACACCTTTATTTTTCGAAAGGTGGCTATCAGCCCGGCTCTCAGGTCCGAGGGTTTGTGGCTTAGAGGCGTTCAGCCACAGCCCTCGACAGGGAGCCTTTAGTGTTTTGTCCGGACCAAGAACTTCTGCCTTCGTTCGACTGATTTAAATTTTAGACTGCTATCCTCAGTCTCACCTGCAGAGCAGCAGGTTGTGTCTCTCTTAGTCTGGTCCCTATCCCATAAGCTGTCCGATATGTAGTTTTTTCCATCAGCAAGCAAATGGGGTCGATGGGACACGCAAGCTCCCCCACCACGTCAAGGTGGAGACACATCGGGGGAGACATCGACATTTGATAGGGCAGACATTTGAAAGATGCGTCGCCGGCACGTAAGGCCATGCGATCAGCACAAAGTTATCCAGAGTCACCAGTGGGAACGCCGCGCCCCGCGAAGGGCAACGACGATTGGTTTTGAACTAATAAAAGCGCTCTTTCCGCGAGGGTCGGAGCTTGGTAAGCATGTATTAGCTCTAGAATTGCCACAGTTATCCAAGTAGGATCATGTCATCTAAGGAACCTCGACTGATTTAATGAGCCATTCGCGGTTTCACCGTGAGACAGTGTGAACTTAGACATGCATGGCTTAATCTTTGAGACAAGCATATGACTACTGGCAGGATCAACCAGATATCTATCGGACAGACGGACTATTCACGCACACGCAAGATAAGAGTAGCATCGCTAAAGCGCGCCCTCCCGGTACAAGGTGATACATGCAAAACCACTGGACGCCTACCGACGAGCTTTCAAGCTACGCCGGTAGGACTAACCGAAAAAAAAGCTATACCAGCTTACTGACTGCAGGCCCACTACTCATCGAGAGAGAGTGGGCGCTTATCGAGACTTTGTCGAACGGTCGTACAAATTTTGCTCTTTTGCCCGCTCAAACCATGACCCTGGCTGCACGATGCGGTTACATTCTTGAAACGCCTGCCTCGCTAACTCACATTGGCTGGGAAGATCCCATTTTGATGCACCTCACACAGCCATCCGAGACAACGAACGCTAGACGCGGAACTGATCTAGCGAACCAGACCAGCCCCACGTGCTGGTAATTGATTGTGTTGCATTCTAACCAGATGGCGAAACCATTTTTAATCTTCAGCTTTTCAATTCATGTGGCACAATGTGTTGATCTCACTGTCAGTTTGATAACATAATTTTTTACTTGATGGTTAAATTGGAAGCTCTTCTCAGCCAATGACAGAATACCTATGGATAAGGAAGAGATGATCAGACGTCTGTGGGACCGGGTGGAGAAAGAGGTGGAACAGACTATGTGCAGAGAATGAAGTAGCGGGGGATCGGCAGGGGTTCTGGACGAATCTCAAAACTGAGAGGGAGAAAAAC